>PVHY01012772.1:0-43351 GCA_004024945.1 Uropsilus gracilis | reverse complement strand
GGACCTAGTCTCAAAAAAACCCAAAAAAACCAAACAAACAAAATAAACTGGCTCAATGGATACTTCCTATGACAAGTCTATAATTATAATAATCACACCAAAGTACATATAAAGTTTCAAAAACAAGTTAGACTAACATCTGCCATCTATTGAGCTGTTAAGAAACAATTTTTTATTAGCTAGCAATAGTCATGATACTTCCGACAACCTAAATACCCACCACCCCCAATTCCCCAAATATATCAATGTCTCTGGCTATGACAAGAAATTTGCTAGTTTGCAATGTAGCCCTGAATTATTTTTCCAGGGAGTGTTGTCTCTAACATAATGGATTTGACTGACATGTGTGGCAATAAACAAATTTTTAGATTTTTCAGATTTCAAGTAAAAACGTTTACAGTTATACCTAGAATGTAGAATACCAAAGAAACTGGCCAATTTCTCAAAGTGAAATTATCAGTAAAGGAGATAAAATCATAAATAACACTCAACTGCCTGCCAAATAATCATTCGTTTGGTAAATATTTATAAAGTGCATACTACTCTTAGGTACACAAGTTACTATGCTATGCAAAAACTTAAGACTTGACCACTGTCTAAGAGAACCGAAAGTACTCATGGAGTCAAAATTCAAGCTGCTCTAGCCGGGTGTGGTGGCACGTGTCTGTAATCCAAGTGCTGGGAGTCAAAGAAGCCAGGTATCGCTTGAGTTCGCGGGTTCCAGACTACCCTGAGCAACATAGCAACACCAGGTCTCGAAAAAGCAGCCAGGCATGGTGGTGGGTGCCTGTAATCCCAGCTACCTGGGAGGCTGAAGCTGGGGATCATTTGAGTCCGTGGGATCAGGACGACTCCACGCAACATAGCGAGACCTAGTCTCAAAAAAAAAAAAAATCAAGCTGCTCTAGAAAGTTTTGCTTCTTGGTATCCTCTTCTTGAAAGTGGGCAAAATCTGACTTGCTTCTAAGCAAGAGAGCACAACACAAGTAATGGGACAGTCACTCTTTGATGACTTCCTATTACACACAATTCCATCAAAGGCAAATGAAAAGACGCTAAGCTGGAAAGAGTTTACTGTTGGTCCTGAAGAAGCAAAGAGCCATGCAATGGAGTTATCTGTGGCAAGGATCTGAGCACAGCCTCAAGAAGCTAGGAGTGGTCTGAGCTTACATACACCAAGAAAAAATGGGGCTATTAACTATAAGCCCCAAGAAAATGAATGCTGACAACTTAAAGAGTTTGGAAAGCAATCTTCCCTTAATCAAGGCTCCAGATGAGGTCAAAGCCAGTAAAAACCTTAATTTTATTCCTCTGAGATCCGCATCAGATCCAGATGAAGATATGACTCCTGAGCCACTGAGAGACAAGAAGTGTTTTAAGTCACAAACCTGTGGCAAGGGCTAAGTAACAACAGAGATAAAAATATGTATCACAGGAAAACAAGCCTAGATCCCTTCACATTCAGAAACATTTGAGGTGCTCGACAACCCAGTTTGGCTCACCTGGCCCTCTGCCCCAGGACGCAACCCCGGGACTACTCTGACCCAGGTGGAGCCTATGGTCAGGACAGGCCCACCCTCCAGCTGAGTGGAACCCTGTCCAACACAAGCCTTGTTCTAAGTCCAACCCAAATATCTCATCCTCTGTAAACTCTTCTCCACTTCCCTAGGGCTAAGACTACTTTAAAAGTACTTTATTTCTACCTTCAGTACTTAAATGGGCATCATTTTTTAAGAAGTGCTAATTTCAATTTTTTTTTCCCAATTACAGACTTAGAAATAGGATTACTTGTAAGATTTAAATCTCTATCTTCCCCAAAATACAGCTGCTGGAGACAAGGACCCATAGGCCCCGCTAAGAGTAACACCGTGTACCAGCAGGCAGCCTCCTGAGGGCTGCCTGCATGCCCGGGTCCCTAGTGTGGGAGCTCCCTTGCCAGCGGGGAGCAAAGGGGGTGAAGGAACCTGGGTAAGCCCCCTCAGCCGGGTGAGCCCGGGAGGAGGGCCAGAGTGCAGGTTTTGGTGGCCCCACCCACCAACAGATAGCTGCTGCACAGGGCAGCCATCTGCAGCCCGGATCGGTGGAGCCATGTTGCCCCCTGCTCCTAGCCCAAGGGGAGCATGGAAGGGTGCAGGCTCAGCCATCTGGGCCCCGCCCCTGCACAGGGAGGTACAGGTGCACAGGTGGGGAGGGGGGGAAGTCCTTCCATTTCATTTTCACTCCAGCTAAACGTCAAGAGGAGCAAGAACATGTGCAACACAAGCCCCATCATAGAACACATGAGGGATCATGCAAAAATCCAGCCCACAAGCCTAAGCTGGAGACAGCAGATGGACAACCGAGAGAACCAGTGCATGTGAGACAAGAGAAAAAACTGTAGAAATACAATGTCATGAAGCATACCTATGCGCTCACTAGGCCAGGAAGACCCAAGACCTCATTTCGGAGATGCTTTCTAGGAGAGCAAGGCCCACTCCCCACGCTACAAGAGAGGAGAGGAAGACCAAAGATGGGGTAATCGGACCCACACCAAAACTGCAAACTGAAGCAGAGGAGATGATCTACAAAGGCCATTCACAGACACTTGTATCCACAGAGAAACTTCTTCACCAACACTGGCTGGGGGCAAGACCCCCTAAATCTGACACCAGAACCATAAGGAAATGCAGCAAAACAGCAGAGATGGGATTGGAGAAGATGGCCTGCAGTGAGAAAACATGGACAGATCACAAATGAATACAGACTGGCCACCCAATGCAAACTTAAGATTGAAAATCTATCAGCAAGGTTTGCCTGGTTCCAACAACATAGTCCCTCCCCCAGTGAAAGGACACTGCCACAGAAAAGAGGCTAATGGACTTAACACAGACTAATAAACAACAAAGAGCGGGGTTTGAGAGAATGGAAGGGGCACCAGAGGGAGGAGGGAGGGGGAGGTATCCCAAAAACCACTTACCGAGGTTGTGATCTAAAGAATAAAGTAAATAAAATTTTTTTAAAAAGGGGGTAACACCATGGTCCCAACACAGTGTCTCTCATATGGAAGGTCACTTGCCCTGCCCAGACACACTTAACAATGCCTGGAGACAGATGACTGTCACATGAGCAGTGGGTGCTACCAGCATCTGGTGGGTAGATGAGGGATGCTACACCCTACAATGCACAGGAAAGCACCCGTGGCAAAGAATTACAACCACTCCAAATGTCAATACCAATAATAAAAAGATCTGTAGTAATATGTTGTTTGAAGTCACTAAATTTATGGTAATTTCCAACCCATCTCATGGAGAGAATATTTCATTTAGACTGAGACTAAAGAACAGAACTTTGTGAGAATTTATGCTTAGGTCTTCGAAGGAAGTAAATACAATTCAACTCTTAACATCTGTTTCAACTCCTAAACTCTATTCAGTAAGCATCAACGCCCAATTTACTTCAAGAAAGAAAGACAAGTTACATTCCCTCAAACTGAAAAGCTTTACACCTTTACACCTGGTTACCTCCTACTCATTCTTCAAAATTCAACAATGGTTAACTCTTCCAGAAATCCCATTAGCTGTTCCCTTTTTTATGCTACTAGTACATTGCACTTTCACCACCTCTACCAAATAATTGATCCAGCCTATTGCTTAATAGTGCAAGGCACTAGGTGTCTGCAGAGTTTATTCATTCAACAAGTAGTTAATGATCCCTACCATGTGCCAGGTACTGCTGAAACCAAAACAAAGTCCTGTCCTCCTGGAGTTCACATTCTATGAGGGAGACAGACAAAATAGAGAAATAAATTACTTGGTAAGTTATAAGTCTGATGTAGACAAATAACACAGGGAAGAGAGGATGAAATATGCTGAGTGGGAAGTCAGGTCTGCAACTGTAAATAAAGTAGTTAAGGGTTACTAAGCTGAGGTGACTCTGCATTACCAATTGCAGGAGGTGAAAGAACAAGCCATGTGCACTTGTAACGGAAGTATACCTGGTCCTGTTCAAAAAGGAGCAAATGGTCCAACAAGGGAACGAGTAGCAGAGGATGAGGTCTGGAAAAACATGGGAAATCTTCAGAGTCACATAGGCCATTCTTGGCCTATTACTGAGAGTGAAACAGGGAGTCACTGCAAAATTGTGAGAGAGAAGCAAAATGATCTAACTCACACCGGAAAAGGATCTCTTTGGCTGCTATGTGAAAGACTGAATGAATTAAGGAGTGAATGAAAGAACAAACTCGTCACTTTTTTTAAAAAATAATCTGTTTACGATGGTTTGCTTTTCTAAATGCTAAGATCCTTGCTTCCTATAAAACAGGCATGAGATGTACAAATAACTGACAAAACAAGCAAAATCAAATGCACAGTAAAGCTGTAAATCTTAAACCATGACTTCAATTAAACCTTAAACTTCAAAAAAGTAAAAATAACTCTAAGCTCCTTAGGGACCCCAACTCTTGTTATTCCTCAGTGCGCTCCCCATTTCTAGCACAATGTGGATGGCATCCGTTAAGAATTCAGTGTGAAATGAATAGGAAAACAAATGAATCTCTCTTGTTCTAAAAAAGCTATATGAGGATTGTCCCTAAAAAGGCCCCTGATCCGTGGTGCTGGTTCAGTAGATAAGCCTCTGACTAGAGTCTAAGATTTATTTCCCTTTCATTGGCTCCTTGATGTTTGAAGCTTTGCTTAAACAAGTAAAAGAACTCAACAGAGTTATGTTTCCACTTACCTGAATCTCAGATCAACCACATCATCAGTCAACGGGAAAGCATAGTTCAGTGCACTCACCACTCAGGACACCTGACCAATTCCCTAGTTGCATGGCTTTGGACAAATCACTTCTTTCAACTTTTTTCACATCAATCCAATTTTGCGTCTGTTAAATGGGGAGGCTGAACTATAAAAAAAAGCCCTGAAAGCCCTCAAATTCTAATCTACTCACATGTGAGAAAGAGGAGGATGTATCTGAAAGAAGTCTACCCTGCAGTCCCATCTAAGAGTTATTTTTTCCTTCACACTGTGTCGTACACAACATTGTAGACCCAGTGTGATGAATTCACCCAGTCCATTTCTAAATATTTAAAGAACTGGCACTACGTGCTAGGCACTTCTGAGTTCAGAGTAGAGCACAGAACAAGATAGAAAGCCCTGCCCTTGAGGAGCTCACATTCTCATGAGGGAGTCAAACAAAACACAGAAGAAAATGATACAGGAAGTAGGCCCAGAAGAGCATTGAACCTTTTACTTACATTACTGTGTCATGTTTCAGACTGAGGGCGAGGAACCCCTTTTCTAACAAAAAAGAATTTAGTAATATCAAAATTTTGGCAGCGAACTCTCTCTACAAAGGGAAACATATTGACCGATTTGAAGGGGTATTACCATCACCTACTTCTGAATGCTACCACATAAGGAAACTGGTCTCTTTAATTACAAGAACTATAGAGAGCAAATACAACTGGAACTCCAGATCACTGTCTCCAGCTTGCCAAGGGACAAGCTACAGAATGACTCTAAGTGAGTGAGGTGCCTTGGACTCTGTTTTCATCCAGCAAAATACATATAACACATATGTTCTACTTCTCCACTTCACAGGGACACTTATAAGAAGTAAAAAAGCACATGTGAATCCAAGATGTACCACCACTGACTTTTCCTGTTCTAGCTACATCTTTTTTGGAAGGGAAATAAGTTGTCAACTACCAAACTCATTCATTCAACTCCTTAAGGAATGGAGGTCTACGAGGAAATTAATTTAACAAGGCATTAATTCCCAAACGATTTTGATTTTGATGTACCTTTGAAAGGAACTTTGTATTTCCATCTGAATGGAACTTTCATAACCTCTAAGTAATAATGGTCAACTTTGCCAGGTACTTCCTATAACCTTCTACATTACTTTCCCTTCTCCCCTTCTTAACCATCATAACATGGATCAAACATGAGGATATGGCAATAAGGCTGGCTTCTTTCCGCCTATTTACAGTATACCTCTAGGGTGTGAGCATTTCCCAAAATACAATTTAAGTAGAATAATCAATTCTCTGGATCCCAGAAGGTTGCTAATTTATTTAGCAAGTACTTACGTTACTTGCAAAATTATGAGGTGGATTCTATTCTTTAATTTCAGGACTTTTTGTTTGTTTGTTTACACACGTACATACACACACATTTTACATTTACATCTCTGTATTCCCTGGGGTTCTCCAACCACCCTATTACCCATGAACCATCATCTTGATCTTTAGTGCTCCTCCATTCCCTGACTTCTCCCCCACCCTCCCTCTCCCTAGCTGTATGCTTTAGTTCTGTTGTCAGCTTGTTAGTTTTAACTTTTTCTTGTCCTTTTATTTTACTTATATACAAAAGAATGATCAGAAAGTTGTGGTATATCTACACAATAGAGTCTATTCTTATTTATGTTTTACAAATCAGCAAGTTGAGGCATGGACTTACTCAAGGCTATATAACTAGTAAAAAATGGAGCCAGGAAAAAAACCTAAGACAGCTTGGATTCAGAATCCCTGTTTGAAATAATTACAGTAAGTCACACCTCGAATTTCTAATGTTAGTCCATTGCTCTTGATCCTCTTAGCTCACTAGCCTTTCTGTCAGCAGACTCTGAACAGCAGTAATACCTAGTACACATGCTGGAAGTTAGGAGTAGAAGGTGTAAGTCACAGTCCCTGTTCCCAAGAGGCTTACAGTCAAGCAGGGGGAGAAGACGAATACAATAGTGGTCACAACAGAGAATGAGAGCAACGCTAGAGGATTCTGCAACAAAATACCATGAAAACACAAAGGAAAACTAAGTAGAACTGGATAATAAGACAAGGCTTCCTAGGGAGGACTAAAATCAAGATAGGGATTACTTCCCCTACTTGGGGGGGGTGGGGGGCGGGGCAGGGGGAGAGCTAGCAATTAATCTCTAATTAATCTCTAATCTCTAATCTTCTTAATCAAAAATGTTTACAATAAAAGTTGCTCCAGATACCAGACTATACATATCATTACAGAAACAGAGAGAGGACAACTAACTTCTGCAGTGGACCACAGAGAGGGGATAAGGGAAGCTGAGAAAAGTTGAGAAAAGGCAGGTAGAAGACACCAAGAGCGAACAATCAGCCAATGGACTGCCTGTGTCCAAATGTGGACTCAGCCATTCACTGTGGGGCCTATGGAAAGTAGTAATGTTTTTGCAGTCACCTCACAGGATTGTTGGGAGGACTGAAAGAATAAATATGTCACAGATGTACAACAGCTCTTTGCCCACGGTAAGAAATGTTTACGATTACTGCTATTATTTGGTCTAAGAGGAATCTACAAAGAACTTTGGAAGAAAGGTCAGAGAGACACAAACTTGTCTCTCTCAAGTCCAAGAGACAGCATGAGACAAGCAATAAAAGCAAACGACAACAGACCATGGTCTATGTAGTACTAAAACAAAATCGAGCTGAAAGCTGCTGATTAGATTAGCATGTCAGCGAGGTGGTTCCCGCTGTAAGAGATTAGTCTAATGGACACGCCACCGACTAGTTGTGAAGCGGTGACCACCGCTTATAGGAGAGAAGATGAAATCCGAAGTAAAGCAGTGCAAGATATGTCTACAGAGCGAAGAGTGAAGAAATATTTAGGAGATAACATTCAAAGACCGTGCAGACTGAAAGGATGTAAGTTGCATGACCTGCAGAACAGCTCAAGGATTGAAACTGTGAACTCAAAAGTCAGAACAGAGTAACAGGGAAGAGGCAATGAGGACTTATGTTTCAGACACAGTGAGCTTGAGATGTCAATGGGTTAGACATCCAGCCTGACTTGCTAGCCCAGGACAAAGATCTGAGCAAATTTGGAAAACATCATCACATAAATGACTGACAGCCCATGGTTGTGAATGAGTTTATTCAAGGCGAAAACATAAGGAAAGAAGAACAGAAGCTAAGGGACAAACCGAAGAAAAAGCTAACAGTTAAAGGATGAGCCAAGGAAAAGGAAGCCCAGAAGCTACGGGAATCACCAGTCGTTGCTGGGACTCCAGTTAGGCTCCAGACTGTGGAAACCCATGGACTGCCAAGCAGTTAGTTTCTTGTCCGTCTCCTCCCATTTCCCTTTTACGCCTCTTCCCACATTTCTAGTAGAAAGTTCTAACCAACAGACTGTAAAATCCTTGAGAGGAAAGAACCAGGAGTCTTACTGAGCTCCCTGTCTCTAATTACCTTATAGTCTTAATTACCAAAATGTGTGGTAGAATGAATTTGGCTGAATAGAGGAAAATGGAGACTTTCCCATTTACCACCACAAAGGGTTCACAGCACTTCTAGAACCTTGAGCCCATTCAAGGCAACGGTGCCTGAAGAGAGCAGAACAGGGCAGGCCTTACACGGAGCACTGCTGGAACAGATGCAAACGAGTGCAGCAACTTTTTTTTTTTTTTTTTGAGACTAGGTCTTGCTATTTTTGCCCGTGGAACCGCAGGCTCTCGTTGCCCGGAGTACCACAGACTCAAGCAATCCCCAGCCTCAGCTTCCCAGGTGGCTGGGATGACAGGCACACGCCACCACGCCCAGCTATTTTTTGGAACTAGGTCTTGCTACGGGCCCCAGGCAGGACTCGAACCGCGATCCCTGGCCCCGGCCGCTTCATAGGCTGAAGCTTACAGGCATGAGCCACCATGCCCGGCCTCACAGCAACTTTTTAAAACAGTTTGACAGCTCCTCAAAATGTTAAAACAAGCTGGCTGCAGTGGTACACGGCTTTAATCCCAAGTCTAGGACGGGAGGCTGAGACTGGGAATCTCTTGAGTTCGTGGTTTTGAGACCCACCCGGGGCAACATAGCAAGACCTAGTCTCAAATAAAAATAGCTGGGTGTGGTGGTGCGCGCCTGTAATCCCAGCTACCTGGGAAGCTTGAGTCTGGGATCCCTGGGAAACGAGAGTCTGCAGTTCCCAGGAAAGCATAGCAAGACCTAGTATCAAAAACAACAACAACAAAAAAAAAAAAAAAAAAAAAAAAAAAAAAAAAAAAAAAAAAAAAAAAAAAAAAAAAAAACAGTTACCCTATGACCCAACAGCCCATTCCAAGCACTAAAGACCTGTAAACACAAGTTCATACCAAAACCTGTACAGGAATGCTCACAGCTGTACTCATAATAGACTGGAAATCCACACCAACTGATAAGTGGATGAGCAAAATGCAGTATCTTCATACAACAGAACTTACTATTCTGCAATAAAAAGGTATAAAATACTGAAACAAATTACAACACAGATGAACTTTGAAAACTTTATGCTAAGTAAAAATATGGAACACACACACACAAAATATGTCAGACAGAGAATGACACATAGTTTCTCTATGTCAGAGGGTCAGAACAGTCAGAGGGTCTTGGAGGCAGAAAATATATTAATGGGAGGGAGAAATAAGAAGTGACTGATAATGAATGTGGAGTTTCAGGATGATAAAAATGTTCTGGAATTAGAGCCGTGACAGTGACACAACTTTGTGAGTATAATAAAAAGCATTAAGCTGTGCACTTTAATAGGGTGAGTTTATGGTTATGAATTCTATTTCACATTTTTAAAGTAGGGGTAAGAAAAATAAGAAGGCAAGCTGGTCACAGTGGCAGACGCCTTTAATCCCAGCCTCGGGAGGCTGAAGCTAGGAATCGCTTGAGTCCACGGGTTCGAGACAACCCCAGGCAACATAGCAAGACCTAGTAGTCTCTTGAAAAAAAAACAAATAAATAAATAAGCAAGAATCCATGCTGAATCCCTAAGATTTTTTTTTCCAGCTTAGGTAATTCTTATACAAGGGTATCAACAAGTCACTTAACAATGAACATAAAATGCTTTAAACAATCTGGAACACAGATTATAATTACATCAAAGCAAGTACTTCCTGAAAAAGTGAGAGTTTCCATGTCTTTTTCCCTGGGGAAACAAGGAGAATTTCATTTATGTTAGTGATTCCGTGTGGAAGCAGCTAGTCTGTATTTTTAGCTGAGGGGAAGCCAGAAGTCCACAGAACTTCAGACGGCTGAAGCACACGCTTGTGTTCAAGCAGCTTCTCTGACCAAGCAGCAGACAACATGCTGGTCCACACCAGACTGGGTATATCAGGAGCCACAAAGCTAAAACAACACCTCTTTGAACAGATTACCGAGCTACTGGTACTGAGGAGTAATTCACCTCTTCACTTGGGAACAAATAAATGCAAGAGGATAAAACAAGAAAGGTTATGTGGACATGACAGAAAACACAAAGGCACTGGAGAGTTTGGCTGTGCTCCCAATTCCACCCCTCCATGGTCCAGACAACTGGGGGAGTCACATTTTCTCTAAGTAAAACATTATCCCCAAGTAAGACACTCTCACAAAGCTTCTGTCCCAATGTAAAGTCCAAGAGGAACACTCAAATAATAGTATCCTAATTTACCTAAAAGAAACAGGATGCTTTCTTTGGAGTCATACTGGAGTCTTTGAAGTCCCACTGGAAAACATGACTTTTAGGATGTATTCAAACACGTATTTCCTTCCTTAAAATCTGAAAGCAGAGTAGAGGTCATGACAAAGATTACAGAGATCCAATCCTATGCTTCCTCTTCTCTCTAGATTTTCTTTTTCTCTCTTAACCTTTTTTCTCATAACCTATTCCAAGCCACCTTCTATCACCTAGGCTACAGCAATTGTTACCAGGCTTGTCTAAAACCCTGATGACTTCCCCAACTCCTTACTGTAACTAATCCCTGCCCAGCTCCACAGTCCCAGCCCCACTCACCGCTCTCTTCCAGTCAGTCTCAGTTTCTGCCTCCTTCGAGCCTTTAAACACACACTCATGCCTAGAACCATTTTCTCTGTTCTTTCACCTGACTCAGACATCACTTTCTCCTGCACCCTTCAGATCCCAATTTAGACATCGCCTGCAGGGAAGATTTGACCTTATCAAGTCCGGAGCAGGTACTACTCCGTACTCTCCCCACCACGCTGCTCCTCAAACCACCTAATACTCCCCTGACTACACCGGCTCACTTCCAGACTGCAAGTCCCGTGACAGCAGGCCCTGTGTCTGTAGCTGTCATGATTCAGTTCCAATACATTTCAGCAAATACTGGCTGAATAAATGAACAATTACAATTAGGCAAAAAGCTTAACTGAATAGAAAACTGTGCCTATATTTTCTTCATATAAAAAAGTTTTAGTTTTAAAGAAAATTACAGATTTAAACAAACGAAATTATATCATGGAGGAAAAGGATTTAAGCACACATGTGCTTTCTGTAACTCTGACAGGTATAAAATTTAATACTAAATACAACCAAAAGTAGCTAACTATGTCAATGGGACTGGTATTCCTAACACTACATTATAATTCCTAGCCCCGTTAGCTGGAAAAAGTAGAAAAAGCATACATGGTTCAAATTACAAACATTATAGTCAAATTATACAATGGATTGAAAACTGATGGAAATTGCTTCGCCACCACCAACAACCTCCTAAAAGAATGTTAGGCACATTTGCGAAAAATGCTGCTTACTCCAAATAGCTCACCAAGTAAAGGTTACTGTGAAATACTTCGCATTCCATAAGCACTGGGGACTGCAAAATCTGAGAAGAGAATGTTCCAAGCACAGCCAAATGGACGAAAGGTACAAATGAAATAAACCCTGATACACACTGACTATCTAAGGAAGTTTAATCTGAGGACTGGATGCATTTGTTATGAAGTCATTAACAAAGCATCAGTTCAAAAAAAACCTATAAACTATAGCGAACTGCTATTAACGAGAACAATATAATTTCCTTGGCTAGTTTAGGATACATAAAAATCACATTTCAGACTAAATTTGGTATTTATTTTATATCAACAATTTGTATTTTTAGCATGTGTTTGTGGTCTATGCTAGCAAGAATACAAGTTTCATCAAATCAAAATGTTTTATTATCATTTTGGGTATGTGACCACCTTTTTAATACTTTAACTAAGCAACTTCAATCCGCTGATCAAAGCTTCATTTGCTTGCAAACAAACTGTATCTCAGGTAAACTGAATTGCCCCACATCAGGATTTAAGCAAATAAATAAGCACAAAAAAGGCAGCGATTATAAATTAGGGCAGACAAATCTGTATCTAGCCCCATGCCGGTAAAGAGCATTCTATCAATATAGTGAAATGCTAATCTCCTAATTAACAACCTAATTAGGTAATTATGGCTTTGCAGAGGGATGCCGAAATGAAATATGACAACATGGTCACCTCTTTATATGGCACCTGTGGGCCTTTTCAGCTGTCATTGCAAAGAGTGCAATATCAATTTGAACAGATGACAAAGTGCTGTCATTTTTCATTCTGATAATATACAGAACGCTTTGGACAGAAGCAGTTTACAAAAAGAAACATCTTGCCTGGTATTTTCCTAATTTAAATAAGCTCTAACACTTCATTAAGTTTTTTACATGCTTTTTTATATTGTATGTAGAATTACCATACACATTTAAAAAGAAAAACCCTAACTAGCCATCATACTTAACTGTGCATGCTGAAACGATTACAATTTCAATTAGAAAGTATATGATAATTAGAAAAAAGTAAAAGGTACCAATTCATCATGACATTTTAATATTCATACTTTTTGAATACTGTTAACAGAAAAATTAAAGTCCAAATAAACTTTGTGCTCTCATTTTTTCTTACCAAAAAAAGTGAGATAGAAATTTACATATAAGTCTCCATAGCAATAAAGCAATTCCCAGTATATAAGCATTCAATTCAAAAATAGCTCTCCATACCACAGCCTGCCTCAGAGCAAGAGGAGTGTGCTCTCTCTGCCAGACAGAGCCTATCATGGGGCTTATGCTACCTCACTGTCCACTGAAGAAGATGGCAGCACCGGAACACTGGTGCCACCAATACAAATGCCTCTTCTTCCATGACATGCCTTGAGTAGGATTATATGTGAGGAGAAGAAGGCTAGCCTGGGGGCCCCAATGTCACCTATGGTAAGAAACATGAAGCCATAATCTAAACACCCGTCCATCTGTAACTTCAGATTACCAGCATCAGTGAAAACTTTATTGGTCAAACTGATGTTCATTGGCTCTACTCACAATTTTTAATGTCAAGTTTATATTTAATTTTATCATCAAATAATTTGTTTACCAAAGAGTATTTTGGAAAACAGAATGGCATAGACTTATAATATCACCACCTATTTCTTTCCTTTCTTGGCATGTCTGCATATTGTGATCATATTTTAGTATTAGGTCTTTTTTCCTTCCTACTACATGACGAGCATCTTAACCTCACCAAATTCTAAGGTGACTGCACAATATTCCCATCCTACTGCTGTTCCATAATTTGTCCAAGTTCTTTGCTGAATACTAAAGTTGTTTCTAATTTTTGATAATATAAGTACTGCTGGAGTGACCTCTGAATATGAATATTTGTTTCTCTATGATCTGTAATTCACAAAGCAAACTTAAAATTAAGATGACTGCAGACATGAGGATGAGTCTCATTCCTTCACAATCACTCCACAAGCATCACTGCTTATCACAGTACATGATACTAACACCCTGAATGCTGTACCAAGCATCATGGCACTGCTCACCGCAGTTTCACTCAATCCTCACAAGTACGTGGCAGGGTTTTCTTCAATTTACAGATTGTTCAAGAGACAGTTAACAACTACTAACAGCGATAACAAAATCCACAAAGAACTCACACAACAAAAACAAAGTAAAAAACCCAATTTAAAAATTGGGTAAAGAGCTAAAAAGACATTTCTCAAAAGAATACAAATGACCAATAGACATAAGAAAAAATGCTCAGCATCACTAATAATCAAAATACAAATAATCAAAATGCAAATCAAAACCACAATGAGATACCATCTCACACCAGTAAGAATGGCCCATATTTTAAAAAAGAGGGCAACAACAAATGCTGGTGCGGATGTTGAGAGAAAGGAACTCTTACACTGCTTGTGGGAATGCAAACTGGTCCAGCCACTATGGAAAGCTGTGTAGAAGACCCTCAACTAATGAAAATGGAACTACCATTTGACCCATCAATTGCTCTTCTGGGAATCTACCCAAAGGAAACCAAAAAAACTCATTCAAAAGAACACCTGTGCTTAAATATTTATTGCAGCATTATTTACAATAGCCAGGACATGGAAACAACCCAAATGCCCCAAACTGATGAATAGGTCAAAAACATGTAGTATATGTACACAATGGAATATTATTCATCAATCAAAAAAGACAAACTTATGCCATTTGCAGAAACATGAATGGAGCTAGAAGGAATCATGTTAGTGGAAATAAGCCAGAAACAAAGAAATACTGGATGGTCTCACTTATATGAGGGATATAGGGAAAACAAATGGACAAGAAAAATTTAAAACTGTCAGCAAAACTGAAGCATAGAGCAAGGGGGATGGGCCAGGCACGGTGGCTCCTGCCTGTAAGCTTCAGCCTATGAAGCGGCCAGGGATAGGGATCGCGGTTCGAGCCCCACCTGGGGCCTGTAGCGAGACCTAGTCCCAGAAAAATAGCTGGGTGTGGTGGTGCGCACCTGTAATCCCAGCTACCTGGGAAGCTGAGGCTGGGGGTTGCTTGAGTCCGTGGTACCCCGGGCAATGAGAGCCTACAGTTCCACAGGTAAAAATGGCGAGACCTAGTCTCAAAAAAACAAACAAAAAAAGAGATTAAAATGGTTCACAGATGACAAGGTAGTGAGAAAGCCTCTGGGTTGACAGTGATGTACAATCAATAAAAACAAATAATTAATTTAAAAACTTTTAAAAAACAACTACTAACAGCACACATTCAATCCCCAGGTAGGTGTGACTCTAAAAGTCTATCTCACATTTCTTCAGGATTCAAGTCTGCAACTCAGTTCTTCCTTGAAAGCTTCCTTTATGCCAGCAACTGAAGTTCAGATTAGATTTTTCTAGGCCGGTTATGGTGGTGCATGTCTGTAAGCGGCAGCCTAGGAAGCTGCAGTTGGGGCCAGGATCGCGGTTCGAGTACTGCCGGGGACACATAGGAAGACCTAGTCCCAAAAAAATAGCTGGACGTGGTGGCACACACCTGTAATCCCAGCTACCTGGGAAGCTGAGGCTGGGGATTGCTTGAGTCTGTGGTACCCCTGGCAACGTGAGCCTGCAGTTTCACGGGCAAAAACAGCAAGACCTAGTCTCAAAAATAAATACATACATACATACATACATATTTTCTGCCTTTTTTTTAATTACTTCAAATAATTTTCTATCAATTTTTATTTTATTATTTCTAACAATATTTATTTATAATAAAATACTTTAAAATGAGTTCATAGGGAACTAAAAATTTTTTAAGTCATATATAATCAGTCCATTCAATCTGCATCAACAAAGCATATTCATAAAAGTATATGCCAGTATAAGAGATGAATTTTATGCTGCATTTAGAAATATAACTTAATATTCAATTTTTTTCACAAGCAATTACTATAATTTAATTTTAATAGTTATTCTAATATCATCTACCTGTTTCTGGAATTTTGGCTGTTTTTTTTTTTTAGGTGGCTTCTAACATTTTTCTCACTTTCAGCTACTGAAAATTGTTTTCTTCTTTGGGTCCAAACTTTGTGTTTCCTTTATCAAATCTATTTCTAGACTGCCACCAACTAGAGTTAATAAATTTTGAATGGCTGCTCAGAATTTATTTTCTTCATATTTTATTCTATGTTATTTCCTTATACAATAGAATATGAATGAAAACAAGTATACAGAAGACCAATATTTCTTCAATTTCCACCTTGTGGAAGCTGGTTTTTAAAATAAAAATAAATTAAACTCTTGGGCTGCAAACTCCCTGATCATATTTCTCTCACGTGCTGGGTGTCTCTATGCCCCCCTTTCAGCCTCCTGTATACATAGTCAACAGAACACTGTACGCATTTTGGGGAGCGCCTGGCTGTCAAGATCCTTTCCAAGAAGAAGTAATGAACAAAGAACAGAGGACAGAACTGAGCAGCAGCTCCCTCTCTGCCATGGAGAGGAGGAGCAGCATTTTAGATTTCAACCACTCTCCATTGGGGACAGGAGTAATCAGTTGGGTGGCTTTAGGCATGTCAATTAGAATCAGAAAGGTTGGCAGCCTGCAAAAACCTCAGCAAGACTTGAATTGAGCTCCTCATTATCATCCAAATGAGTAAAAAGATATAGAGATTTATAAGTGACTTGACCAAATTCAAAAGGCAGTTAGTGGCATAACTATATGTATTCAGAATTCAAGTCCCTCTAGATCTAGTGTGCTTTCTACTAAACTATAATTCACTGGATGCCAATTTCTTCGTCTCAAGAGGTTACGATTACCTCCTCTTGATCACTTCATGGTGTTGCAGAGAGGACCAGGAGACAAGAGATCTGATAGCATTTAAAAAGCTGAGAACACAAATCTAATGTATTACAAAGTTATCTCCTCATTCAAACGCCATTACCTACTGAAATTTAGCCTGATTGTATAATGAAAGCATTTACCCTGCCACTTCCCAAAGATACAGCAAGCATCAACTGTAACAATCCCTTCCTTGCTCTGGCAATTTACAGCAGACTTCTGATCAATAATCACAAGTGTTGAACTTTCTGCTTTAAACAGTGGGTACCATCAAGATTTCAGCAACCTGGTAGATGAGAGTTCACACAGGCAATCTGGAACTGACTGTACAACACCCATACGTGTGTTTCGGACTATACAACTTCTTAATGGCAAATTAATTTTAGACTAAATACTTTAAAATCTGTATCACCAGCATCTCTGTCACAGCAATACGCAATGGAAGCTAAGCTATATTCAGACTGGCCATAGGCTCTCCAGTTCACCAAGGTCTGTCCCATTCTTTATGTTACATGACCAGCATTTGAACTGGGAACCCCTAGAGTAGATGCTAAAAAAGAAACAAATTAATTTTTGTTTATTCCTTTTGTCCAATTTTTTTTTTTTTTTTGCATTTGCATTGTCACTGACTGGTCAGGTCACTCTTGGGTAACAAGCTTAACCACTAAGTCTCAGACCACTCAGGTACTAAATGGGATAATATCACGCCTCACAGAATCATGAAGAACAAAAGGACTACAAAAACAACAGTGGCTAAAATATACAGACTCATTTGAAATTTAACACAAACTGGAATATTGTTACTTTTGAGTCAAAACTTCTCAAAAACTTCAAATTCCTAGAAAACAAGATCAGGGCACCTCCCAGGGGGGGGAAATGTAATTAAGACAGAATTTGTTGTCATATAACCATTTGTTGTCTAAAGTTGTATCCTGAATAAAGTCTGTACATCAGAACAGCACAGATCCACCAAATTCCTTCAGCCTGGAGTTTATATAAATCCACTAAACTACAAGCTTTCAAAGACTTCAGTTATGAGTCAACAAGTAGAACAAGTTCCCCAATACATCGAATTACTGCTGAGGCAATGAACTCCTTGAGTGCAGAAACCACACATTACCCCCTGCGTAGCACAGCAACAGGCACACTGACGCTGTGGCTCAAGGGCCAGCTCTCTCTGTAGCCCCTCAGAGGTTCCACATCCACATGGCAAAGCAGCAGCAAGGCCCTGCAGCACCAAAGGCCAGAGATCTCAAAGTGGTGCAGAGTCCCCCTCCCCTTATATCTCCCACAAATGCATAAACTCCAACAGTTTCTTTCACCTCCCTGTGCTCTAGTTTCCTCATCTGTAAAGTCTGGTGCCACAACACTTTCCCATTCATGAATGAGAAAATGCACTTAAAACAATGCTAGCATGTGGTTAAGTGCTAGTTAACTACCATCATCAATGCTCCCTCCTCAGTCCTCCACCACAAGGAATGCTATCTGTATCTGTAGTCCTTTGCCAAAGCTCACCTGCATACAAATACATCTCCCCTGTTACAATCTCTACAAACTCAGCACTGGAACTTGATTCCATTCTTCAATGCATCCCCAGGGTCTAACATTTCACCTGGCAATGCCAAATGAATCAGAGATCCTTAAAGTATTCATTAACTGAGAAAGTCTGGAGCAGAAACTGGAATTGACCTCTCTTGTTTGGCACTCAAGATCTCACTGGCTCTGTGACCCTGGTAACCCCTAGTGACCCTCAGCTTCACCTATCAGTATCCCCACTAAAAGAAGCAATGCATGATTGATTCCGCCTGGTCTACTCACCACTCTAAAACCATACCACAGGCATTGCAACTTGGCATCACAGAGCAATCAATGCATCTTACCATGTATCAGGTCTTTCCAGGAAGACATTATTATCCCATTTCAACTTTGACTTGAGGAAAATAATGCTTAGCGTTAAGAAACCTGATAAAGATCGCATACCTAATAAGAAGAGGGGCCAGAAATTAAATTCAGAGTCCATGGTTATTCTCTACAGTATCTCCCACACTCATATTCAAATACGAACTGATCCATTCTAATTACCTCCTTGCTTGGAAGACCATGATCTTCTCTGTATTTGAAAGTCTTTCTGTACCATTCATTTTGACATTCACTTTTTTTTCTTTTGTATAGTTGTTTCATTATGTAGTACTGCATAAAGAGAGCTATGTGGTGTGAGAAAGCCAGTAAGACACGTAATGGGAATAGCACAAATGTAGGCATCAGACGGGCCTAGGTTTGAATTCTGGCTGTCTGCTTTCAGTTGTGTCATTTACCCTGAGTCTTCCTAATCTGTAAATTGAGCTTAAAATGATTAAAGTATAGCTTAGTTAACTCAACATTATGAAGCATTCACTAGCCATGGCACACTTCTCCAAAGTTAGCCACCCACCCTTCTTATATGCTATCCCCATATTACAAAAAGAACTCTCACACAGTATACTTATCAGTCTTGAAATTATTGATCTCCTTATCTCAATATTGAGCTCCTTACAGGCAAAGACAGCCTTATTTAGCTCTATATTGTTTAGTGTGGTACCTGGTGTCTAGCCTCACGAAGCAGATGTTTGCTATATGCAGTAACTATATATAATAACAAATATTTTAAGATTCTAGAAAAGATTTGAGAAATCATTTCCAGCTGGAGTTGTCCCCAATTAACGGCGGGAGGCTAATCTAAGCTGAGCCTCATGGGTAAAATGGTAACATATCAGTAAGAAACAAAGGGAAAAGTCTTCCAAGTGGGGAGAAAATCTTACAATGGACACAGAAAAGAAAAAAGGTGATTTGAGATTCTATTATCTAGAGTAATGCATCAGTGTGGAGTAATAAAGGAAGCTGGCTTTTTCCAACATCATTGGAAAGGCTACATGTCCAGACCAGGACATGCAGAAAAAAAGGAATACAGTCTAGCACACTCAAGAGTTAAAGGTAGGTGAGTACCAACTGAACCGGAAGGAGGCTATATCAGACTGTCTAATGGGGCCCAGCAAGCTTGAAAATTCGTAAACTGAGAAAGATGAAAACAATTGTGAATGCTTCATGCAGCACTTTATCCAAACATTTTTTCCGTGTTTACTGAGCATCCGTGTGGATTCAGAATAAGAATAAAAAACATTGGTGCCTCCTATTTCTACTCTAGTGACTTTAATTGGGAACCTAACCCTTTTGTTTATCAAAAATAGAATGAGAATCTTGACTTTGTTTTAAACGATGTGTGTAAACACCTGTCCCCATTTCACTGTTCACATATAGGGAAGTTTTGAAACTCGCTGGTTTTGGTTTACAACATGCTTTTGCTTTTGCACAGCGTCAGGTACTGTGCTAGGCTTCAAAAACTTACTTGCGTTCATTTCAAATGAAATTTCAGCCAATTTCTGAGCCAACTTTGAGATCTCCCGTTAAATATTAGTAAACAACCATCGTTCTTTTCTCAAGTCTTAAAACAGATCTAGAAGACACCTCTTCATTCCCATAAACAAAAGGTTTAATCAAAGTTCCAGCAACACTCCAGATGGGGGGTGGGGGGGAGGAGGAGGAGAGGGAACTGTTTAGGGGAAACAGGGTGCTAGGAAAGAGGGACCACACAGACATTGCTTTAGAAACTTGATTTTCATATTGTAAGAATTAGGACACCAAGATTTGAGCGTGTAGGGGGAAGGGACTGGGGGAACCAACAGTAAATACCAGCACCCTCCCTCCCCCCACCAACACTAGCAGGTGCACAAGCTTCTCCTGCCCCAGATCACACATCCAGCTGTCAGGCGCACAGCTGCTTCCAGTTCTTGAAAGGGCCAGGAAACCGATGCTCACACGCGACCCAGAGCAAGGGCCTGACATGCTGCCTGCCGGGCAGCGCCGAGAACAGAGGACTGGGGGGGCCCACCAGGCTCCTCGTGTGCGGGCGAGAGGGTACTAGTGGCTGGGGCAACCTTTACCTGAAGCTGCTGCCACACTACGGGCCGGGTCGGCCCCGGGACACGTTCCTGAGAAGAGGGCCCGGCTGCCCGCGCCTCCCGGCCCCTAACCCCAAACTCCGCACTCTCGGAATCCTCCGGGACTGGCGTTCCTCCCGGCCGGCTCAGCTACCGCCTTCCGGGCTCGCCCTCATAGCCCCGCCGCTCGCCGCCGCCCGCCGGCCAAGCAGCAGCCCTGGAGCCCCGAGCCGCGCCGCGACCCGGAACCGCACCTGGCGCACCGGAAGTCCCTGGCCCGGAGGAAGCCGCCGACTGGGGACGTAGTGCGCAAGCCCCAGAGCCGAGAGCTGGGAGCCCAGCCCTCCCCCGGGGGCGGGGCCAACAGGAGGTTGGCGCATGCGCACCACTTCCCAGACGCAGGGTGAGGCCTGGGTCAGAGAGGAGGGGGCAACCTGGCTCTTAACGTTTACCTTCGAATCTCTTCTCTTCCACAGAGAAGTAATCGTCAGTTCATCCAGAAATGAACGATGAGACGGCTTAGCCTCTGAATCAGAAAGACCTGGATCCCAAGGCCAGCTCGAGCTTGCTGTGTGCTTTCCAGGACCAAGCGCCCACCTCTCTGATCCTCGAGTTTGCCTTTCACGCAGTATTTCCAATTTTAGAGCATTGCTGTGAGACTCGAATGGGGTGATGCATTAATAGCATGCAGCACAGTGCCGACACATCATAAACATCTAGTAAATGCTATTACTCTTATGTGTAAAATAGAGACGATAATTGCCCTTCTAAAGAGCTGCAGAGAACTACAAAGGCGTTACCTCCAATATAAGAGGACTGGCACAGAACACAAGCCAGTGTTTGCGGTCTCTCTCTGGGGGCCAATCAGTGGAAGAAGCCACGGTGAAGGGAAGAGGACTTGAGTCCAGATCTGTTTCAAAAATATACCTTACCAAAAGAATAAACACAGCCCAGGCTGAACCTCAGCTCTGGGGAGATCGTTACCCAATAGTGAAATCACCAAAAAATAGACCATGGGTCCACACACCTTCATCCTCCCTCTTCCCTCCCCCCTATTCAAATGTATTATTGCTCGCAGTGCAGAAGCAGGAAAACACCTGAGTCGCAAATAGGCTACTACACATGTACCGCCACAGTTACATCAAGAGCCTGTTGGGGGCGCTCTTGAAAACAAAGGTGTGAACGACATTGAATATGTACTCTTCCGACGTGGTCAAGCTATGTGTCCTTTCCTACATAGTATTTTTCATTGTCACGTCTCTCTTGAGCTTCAGTCTGAACAGCTCCCCGATTGTCCCTCAGACACACAGAACTCAGCCAATCGAAAACTGAAAGCACCAAGCTCCTGAGAGTTCACCGTCTCTAGGAATGGACTATCTCAATCATTTAGAAGTTTTGTGACTTCAAGCTTTTTCTCCAAAGCTGCCTCTCCAAATATCCTTACAATGGCGAATGTGGGAATTAAATAAGTTGATGCCATTCATACTAATAATAAAACAAAAACATTTGTAATAAAAAATGAATGAATTGATATGCAGAAGTCACACAGAATAGTCACGCAGAACACTATACCTCAGTCAATAGAGACTGACTTAGTGCCTGAGTCTAAACCTATTCTAGGCACTGAAAAAGCCGTGAGTCTCTACCCTCTTGAACATTATAATTAAATTTGACTCTGAATTTAAGATAGTCACTGTGGCTGTACCCTGTGAAGTGGGGGGAAAGGTGGTAAGATTTCAAAAACAATATTGAGGTCCTCATTGAGAATAGAATTTGTGAATTTATGATGAGCCTAAAATAACGCTTTGCATGATTTTTCTATAGTTGGTTTGAGCAGGCACCCAAAATGTAAACAGTTGGGTTAATGCAAGCATGGAGTTTTGCCAGACCTACAGGATGGTGTCAAGCAATCTAAGAGCTCAGTGTTTAAAAGTGCTAAAAACATGGAGTCACAGAACAGATGAAAGAGAATTTTAGGAAAGCTCATGCCATTGACCTACAGGTCCTGGAACAAGTGTAATGGGAACACTGATAAAGGAAGGATGGTCAAAGTTAGCCACAAAGATGAATGACTTAGTGAATATTCTCAAATTAAGAGCCTTGAGTGGACCTGGGGCTGGACTAGAATGGAGGGAAAAGTTAATGAAAAAGTCTTCATGAAGTCAAGGAATGGCGGTACCTCAGAAACTCCAAGGTTGATGGAAGCATGAAGGGTAACAGAAAACTGGAGCTGCTTCCCAGGTCACCCTCTGCAACTGAGGGTGAAATATGGGAAGAAATATAGGTGAGGAGGTCAACTGCACGATTTTAAGCGACCAAGGAGTGGGAGTTGTAGCAAAGAGAGAAAATAGCATTAAAAAGTAAAGTGTATGTTGACCTATCTCCTGACCCAGAGCCTTAACAACTCAGAAAATATACTTTGTAGTATCTTGATGGTGCTGGGCCAGCGATTGGTTGGGGAGTACTCCATAAAGGGACAGGGACAAATGTCTCAGGATTCTTATGACAGGTTCACCTATTTCAGCTCCAACTTGGGAAGGAGGCCATGGGAGTAAATAGAGGTTCCTTTTCTTCTCTAAACCTTTACTTTTCTCATCTCCTGTTCAAGCTTCCATTGCCTTTTCCCTCTACTAAGTAAATACTTCCTGTTCATTTCTTTCTTAGTAGCTTAAAACAACCATTTATTATTCCTTAAGATTCTGTGGATTCGTGGATGGTTCTCCTGCCAGTCTTGACTGCACTTGCACATGGAATTCTAGTCAGGTATCAATGAGACGGTTGGAAGGTCTAAGGTGGCTGCAGTGGGTTGCCAGCACACCTTGGTTTTTCTCTTCGTGGCCTCTGCAGTGGCTGTCTTGAGTTTCTGTATAGTATGGTGACAGAATTCTAAAAGAATATCTTCAAAATTCTTTAATTTTAAAATTCTAGAAAGATTATCTTTAAAGCATCTAAAAGAATTTTTCAAAAGTATCTGTAGTGTATCTGTTGTATACACATATGCATACAATAACATATATATGCCACTCTTATCATTTTTATTTATTTATTTGTTTGTTTATTTTGAGATTAGGTCTCGCTATTTTTGCCCATGGAACTGCAGGCTCACATTGCCCAGGGTACCATGGACTCAAGTGATCCCCAGCCTCAGCTTCCCAGGTAGCTGGGATTACACCACACCCAGCTATTTTTTGGGACTAGGTCTTGCTAAGTTGCCCCAAGCAGGACGTGAACCACGATCCCTAGCCCCAGCCGCTTCATAGGCTGAAGCTTCAGGCACATGCCACCGTGCCCAGCTTTCCTTTTTTTTGAGACTAGGTCTCACTATTTTTGCCCACGGAACCGCAGGCTCTCGTTGCCCGGGGTACCACAGACTCAAGCAATCCCCGTAGCTGGGATGACAGGCACGCACCACCATGCCCAGCTATTTTTTTGGAACTAGGGCTTGCTATCGGCACCAGGCAGGACTCGAACCGCAATCCCTAGCCCCTGCCACTTCATAGGCTGAAGCTTACAGGCACGAGCCACCGTGCCTGGCTCATGCCCAGCTTTCTTATCATTTTTAAATATATTCTTTCCAGTCTTGAAGACAATTCACATACTACTTCTTCCAAGGAAGCTTTCCCTAATCATGTATCCCTGCTAGGCTATACTAAGGACTTCATAATCTGTATTCAATATTTACCATAATTTCTGTTGTTTTTTCAGTTTACTTCTGTCTCTCTGGTAGACCATAAAGAAAGGGACATTGATTTCGAATACTATGTATACAGGGTAAAATGCATGTCAGATGAAAAGGTGCTCAGAAAATAAAACCATTAGAAATTATATTTTGCATAAGCAGTATTTGCATGTGGAAAATATAACTTTGCCAAATCTGTGACAAGCTAAGGAGAATAAAATTTAAAAAAGATATTCTTTCATATAGCTAGAGTCCGGGAAAATGGTAGTGTTCCTAATTTCTCTACAAATGTCATAGTCATTTTTTCATGACTATGTTTCCCTGTGGTTCCCCAATTTTGGTCTCCTCTCCCCTCAAAATACATTTTCTCTTCCTATAGGGAAAAAAATAGGCATTTATACTCCTATGGTACAAAGCAATTCCATGACAAGAGAATTAGGTATCAAAAATCCTTTCAAACTGTTTTAGAGAAACTCTCAAGAAGTTGTGCTGTTTCAGAAAGATATAGTATTTTTTTAATTAAAATAGCATTTCAGGCTGGGCGCTGCAGCGTGCGCCTGTAATCCCAGTGCTGGGAGGCCAGGGCCAGGAATCGCTTGAGTTCACGGGTTTGGAACTACCCCCGGCAACATAGCAAGACCTGGTCTCTAAAATAAATAAATAAAATAACATTTCAATGTAACAAATTTTTAATTTTCTTAGTAAAGAAATTTTAAAGCAGATATATTGTTTACAATAAAGGAAGCTTGGTGTGAGCAAGTAAGCAACCAGAAATTTTAAGTACAAGATTTTGCAGATGCTGTGTAAGTACAGATCCATTCTGAACTTTAGCAGAGATTCAATGAGCTTTGTTCTCTTGTGTTTTTAGGCTGAATATTATTTCTGCTAGGTATCCTTTTTTAGTTACTTGGTGTGAAAACGAAACTTGTGACTGGTATTATTTAGTACATCTCTGGTAGCACTTATATATAAATATCATCCCTTCCCCCAAATCAAGGCCCTATAATCAGCTTTCAGTAGTGTCTTTTCTTGATTTAAAGGTTAGCTAGCTCTATGAGTGTGGACTCCTAAATTAATTGATGCTAACAGGACTTAGGATGTAAAAAAAGAGACTCGTATGTTTTGTCGAATGCAACTTCTAAGAATGCATAATTAACAGTGTCTCCATTAATATACAGTATGTTCAACAGTGAGACACCACTATCATAAATAAAGGTAGACATGGATAAATTTATAATTAAAAATGCATTAGAAATTACAAGCATAATTTATTTACTAATGTGCACTGGAATAAATTTTATGTGTAATATTTTAAAACAGGGCATTAATAAATAATAGTGAACATAAAATGTTTTTGCAGCTAAAAATATTTCAATAAATATTAGTAAGTTAAATGTGCTGCAGTTATAATTGCTATGAAGTAAAGTTTATAGAATATAGTAAAGTTTATAGAATCAAAATGTCATGAACTGTTCCTTGTTTGTATTCAAAATATCAGAAATGAACAACTATCTTTGAAGCTGACAAATAGGCATTCTGCAAATGCTTTCAGAAGGAAAGTTTAGGCTATCCAAATAATCTTTTTGAAACAACCAAGATCCTTCTGAAGGAGTGCATTTGTGGTGTATGCATTTGAATCTGTTTCACCTGTTTGTGGGCTCACACTGATTTGGAACAAATTCCCCCTCTTTAGTACCTCTACAGATCTTTCTTGACCTTTTACTTTAAAATTGACCTTAGCTAGCACTGTGGTTTTGCTTTTAAAGGCAAACAATGCCTCGGTGCCAGGCATTTTTCGTAGTGTTCACGTATATTCCTGATTCCACCATCTTAACCATTTCTCACTCTATTATTTTAATCTTATATTCATTTCATTTTTTGAGTGTTTTTATCAAGTGTTTTTTAATGAGACTAAGTTCAACAATATACAAAAATATTTGTTTGTTTGATGCCACTGGAAAGAGAGCTTATGTTTTTGGCATCCATCATTAAGCCTCACTCTGCCTTGGACTAATGACTTTATGTATCTGTGATGTAACCAATTCTTACTGGCAATTGTAAGCATCAGGTTTACCAATCTGTGAAGCTACTTGATTGGGTTTTAGCAGTTACCTAAACATACAACCGGGCATGGTGGCGCATGCCTGTAAGCGGCAGCCTAGGAAGCCACGGCCAGGGCCAGGGATCACAGTTCAAGTCCTGCGGAGGGGCACATAGTGAGACCTAGTTCCAAAAATACAGCTGGGCGTGGTGGCACGCCTGTCATCCCAGCTACCTGGGAAGCTGAGGCTGGGGATTGCTTGAGTCTGTTGTACCCCGGGCAGCGTGAACCTGCAGTTCCACAGGCAAAAACAGCAAGACCTAGTCTCAAAATAAATAAATAAATAAATAAACACAACAAGCAAAATAGGGTGGAGTAGAGGGGGTGCAGGAGGCAGGTGAGTCCTCAGCCCTGCAGGATTCTTCAAATCTTCACACTCTGTCTGAACTCACTTTCTCCTTCTCTCCCTTCCCCCCTTCTCTCTTCTCTCTCCTCTCTCACCTACTCTCTGTGCTCCTTTCTCCTCTCTCTCCCAAGCCCAGGTGTGCACACTCATATATGCACACACCCAGACACAAGCATGGGGAAGATGCAACACTCCAGCTGGCTATATAGGCTAGTAAAGGAAAAAAGCCCGACTAACTCACTTTACAGTATCTAATATAATTTAACCCTTAAAACCACCCAACGAGTACATCGTGTTATTATTCCTACTTAACAAAAGAGGAAACAAGCCCCAGAAGGGTGAAGTCACTTGCTCAACATCAGACAGCTAGTGAACGCTGACTTACAAACCTCCCCTCCACCTGTTCCCAAATACCAACCAGCAGCCCTGGTTCATAAAATAACAATGTCCATTCTCGAAATCACGTTGCCTACCAGCATTTTTCAATCTTTTCAGCTGGCTTCTCCCCTCCCCCCTCCCCCATAGCTAATCTAAATCCCTCCTGCTCCCATTTAAGACAATTCCCTCATGTCCTGTCCTCAGCAGACAAGAACTGATGTTTAAAACACATGAGTAATATCCCTTTAGATATTTGAAGATGGCTATTAAATTCTCCTTAACCTTCTTTTCTCCATGATACGGTATTAGTAACCCCAATTCCTTTAGCCTTTTCTCACAGGGACTCTTTCTAAAGCAATTCCATTCCCCGAGCCACACTCTTAGTGAGTGGTTTCAGATTTTCCGTATCTCAAATCATTATCATCACCGTTGAAGAGTATTTATAAAGTATCTACGCCTGCATGTGAATCATGCTGGAATTAATATAAAGGGAAAGCAAAAATTCCTTTCCTCTAAGAAGATGTCTGAACATCAACATTGTATTCTTTTTAAAACCTCCCTGCGACCCCATCATCTTCCCATCTCACCCATTTCCTCTACGATGACTGCTAAATTTGATGTCACCTGAAGTGGAGACATTTTAGTAGTCCCAGCTGACTGACTTGGTTGAAATGAAATAGTAGAAGCCCATTAAATATTTGTATTGCAGTACATGAGAATGATCACCTGCTAATCTGTCCTAGGCTAACACAATCTTCCACACATGTTGGGGTAATGATGGTCTCGGCATCCACAGTCCAGAAGAATCATACCATGTGCTCAATGTGTAGTTCCTAGATGAAAATTAAATGTGATCATGATGGTTGAGAGGCATCCGAATGAGTCTGAGCCCAAATAACACATAACAATGATGGGCAGACACTAGCTTCAGCTTAGCGGTGCCACCTGATGGAAAAGACTCACAGCACTTCTCTGCCTCAGTTTCCCCATTTATAAGCTGGCAATAACATCTACCTGGGAGGGTCCTAGGATACCCATCTTGTAAATTCCAAAATGTTCTACATATGTAAGCTGCAAAAGATAAAAAATCTCCGTCTCGAAGATAGATTTTATAGGGATTTAATATTTATTTATTTTTAGTATCGTACAGCATCAGTTGTTTTTGCATGGGTGTTAATTCCCTTGGGGATGACCCCTCCCTCTGGTTACTCCGTCTCCTTTCTCAATACTGTTTGCTGGTCCATGTTTTGTCCTTGAGTCTCTTCTTTTTCTGGAGCAATGTCCTTTTCCTGGGTGAGGATCTGTGTTCCTGGGGCGTGGTACACTGTGCTGCTCAGATTTCTAGTCTTTACTTGCATGCGGCAGCCAACCCAAGTGCATTTGGGGTCATTCAACCTGTTCCTCCTTGTTGAATGTCTCTTTCCAAATCTTCACACTCTTTCTCGGGGTGCTCTTTCTCTTTCTTGCTCTGTCTCTCTGGGGTTCTTTCCTACTCTCTGTGCCCCTTTATCCTCTCTCCCAGGCGCAGGTCTCTTTCATTCTGTTCTCCACCCCTTTTTGGTGTTCTCAAAGATATTTCAACATCCTTTCCCAGTAAGACATTCTTTCTCAATAATTTTTAAAATATATGTGTAGCCAGGTGTGGTGGCACACGTCTGTAATCCAAGCACTTGGAGGCAAAGAGGCCAGGATTGCTTGAGGTTGCACGTTCAAGACTACTACGGGCAACAGAGAGACCTGGTCCCAAAAAAGCAGCCGGGCATGGTGGCGGGTGCCTGTAATCCCAGCTACTTGGGAGACTGAGGCTGAGTCTCAACTGATCATTTGAGTCCATTGGACTAGGACTACCCCGGGCAACATAGCAAGACCTAGTCTCAAGAAAATAAAATAAAACATATGTGTTCTGAAGTATCCCAGACCAGGTAAGGTCTTTATTGGTCCTAGCAGTTAAAGAAAAATGCGGGGGCCCTCTCTCGGTGGATTTTATAGGTTTCCATGCTCTCTCAGGGAACCAGGTACACAGGTGCACCAGGCAGAGAGGTTGGGACTATTGCCTGACAAGCAGGCAAACTTGGCAGGGGGCGCGGGGGAGCTTGCTTTTTCTCAGGGCTCTCTCTTGCATTTCCTTTGCATTCTCTCCTTTCAGGTATTCTACCCTCTATGCTCTCCTCCTGCTCTCCTGCCTGGGGTGACATAACCTTTAACCTCCCAGGCCTAGGTGACCCCACTCACACATGCCCACTCGGCTAGGTATGCATAATCACTGGAAGGTTGCAACAACACAGGTGCTAGTAGTTGGAGCTAATGGTGGAAGGGTATGAAAAAGCCTGACTAAAATATTTGCCCTACAGTGCTTTTGTCTTTCAGATTCCATAATGATGAGTTTGTTTCTTTTTCTTTTTCTTTTTCTTTTTTTTTTTTGAGACTAGGTCTCGCTATTAGGTCCCTCTATTTTTGCCCGTGGAACCGCAGGCTCACGTTGCCCGGGGCACCACAGATTCAAGCAATCCCCAACCTCAGCTTCCCAAGTAGCTGGGATTACAGGTGTGTGCCACCATGCCCAGCTATTTTTTTGGAACTAGGTCTCACTACCGGCCCCAGATGGAACTCTAACAGCGATCCCTAGCCCCGGCTACTTCATAGGCTGAAGCTTACAGGCACAAGCCACCGTGCCCGGCCTCCTTTTCTTTTGCTTTTTTGAGACTAGGTCTTGTTATTTTTGCCCATGGAACCGCAGGCTCACATTGCCCGGGGTACCATTGACTCAAGCGATCCCCAGCCTCAGCTTCCCAGGCAGCTAGGATTACAGGTGCATGCCACCATGCCCAGCTATTTTTTGGGACTAGGTCTCGCTGTCTCCCAGGCGGGACTCGAACAGTGATCTCCAGACCCTGCCACAATCTCCAGACCCTCCAGACCCTCCATAAGCTGTCGCTTACAGGCACGCGTCACCATGCCCGGCAATAATGGTGAGTTTGAATTAAATAATTTTTATTTTGAGCAAAAAAGAAAGTCCACATACATTTTTATCGATTTTATTAAATTTATTTATTTATTGTTTTACATCATTGTTCATTTTTATGCAGTATTTGATTTCTCCCCTCAGAGTTAGTCCCCATCACTCTCCCCCCATCATAGCACCTGTGATCCATCACCATAGTCCTTTGCTCACTGTAAAAACACATCTCTTGCCAACATACTGGTTCCAAAGACCATTCTCTACTGGCGGAACCAGGTCTCCTTGGGAAAATGGTTCATTCTAGGGCTGGGATAGGATGTCCACAAGATGAGCCTGCAACACACCTAGAAAATGCCAGAAAGCAAGAAAGTATTTGGGAATAAAACCTGATGTTGATGGGGGTATGCCAAAGGGACACAAGCGCCAACCAAATGCCAATGACCAAAGGTAAAAGTTTTTAGAACAAAGTAAATAATGTAGCATTGGATTGCAACCTCAGTCAGGTGATCAAAAATAGTATCAGTAAGGCCAGGCCAAGGCTAGGAATCGCTTGAGTCTGCCAGTTCTGGGTCTCAAGACCTGCCTGGGGGTTCAAGACCTGCCCAGGGCAACAGGGCGAGACCTAGTCTCAAAAAAATAGCTGGGCGTGGTGGTACATGTCTATAATCCCAGCTACCTGGGAAGCTGAGGCTGGTGATTGTTTTAGTCCATGGTACCCAGAGCAACGTGAGCCTGCGGTTCCCTGGGCAACAAAGCGAGACCTAGTCTCAAAAAAAAAAAAAAAAAAAAAAAAAAAAAAAAAAAAAAAAGCATAGTATCAGTAGCAATAAGTTATGTTGCGAGTATGAACTCTCATATGATGTGATGAAAATAACACTTCACCTCCGTGGTCTGACTCCCCGAACCCATAACCCCATTCAATCACAAGAAAAACCTCAGATATTCCCAACTGAGGAGCAAAAGACTTTGAAGTAGTCTTCAAGGTCATCAAGGACAGAGGAGTCTGAAAACTGTGAAACAGTGAACTTCAGTTAATCACTAAACCCTTTATTCATTGACTAAACAGAGCCAAGTTCAATTTTAATTCATTCATTATAACAAATGTACCACAGTAATGTAAGATGTTAATCGCCGGGGAAACTGGGTGCAGGCACGTGACAACTATCTGTGCTATATCTCCGTAAATTTTTCTATAATACAAACTGTTCTGAAAAGAAAACTATTAAAAATTACTTTAAAAAATTTAATTGTCACTAATTTAAACAGTCTGACTGCTAAAAAATTGAGGTAGAGACAGGTGTGGTGGTGCACAGCTGTAATCCAAGCACTGGAAGGCAAGAGGCCAGGGATCGCTTGAGTTCGTGGGATTGAAACTACCCTGGGCAATACAGTGAGACCTGGTCTCAAAAAAAGCAGCCGGGTGCAGTGGCGGGCGCCTGTAATCCCTGGGAGGCTGAGGCTGGGGATTGCTTGAGTTGGCAGGATTGGGAAAACCCCGGACAACATAGTGAGATCTAGTCTCAAAAAAAAAAAAAAAAATTTGAGGTAGATCTTTAGGGAGTTACACAAAGGGAAATAAAATTCAGACAACTGGGTGTGAGAAGGTACTTGAAAAGGAAAGCTAGTGGAGAACATTTTTGTGCTTAAAAATACACACACGTCTATGTGCTTTAGCTGAGGTGTGTAGACAAATCACAAATGACTTCAGTGATTGTCCCCAGTGAGGGTCTGGGGGTTGAGGTGTGCTGAAGGAAGACTTGGGCTTCACCTGTGTATTCTGGAAAATGCTTCAAAGAAGATATTATCCATCAAAAAGAAAAAGACAGAAACCAAATGGCTTCACTAATAGATGGGATATAGGAAAAAAATAAACAAAAGCCATGAGGAAAAGTCAAAACAAGCTAACCACCAAACTGAAGCACACAACTCGGGGCAGGGGGGAAAAGGGGGGAACGGTCGGGGGGGTGTGAATCCCTGGGATCACAAAGATGTGAAATTTATATATAAATAAATTTTTTTAATAAAGTTTAAAAAAAAAGATATTGTCCAATGTTCTGTGCAATCAAAAATAGATCAGAATATAAGAACAATTAAAGTGCAAATCTGCTGGTAATATCAGACATGGACACAGTTCCTGAGCCCCTTACATGGATTCCCAACTTTGGGTCTTGCAATAGCCCAGTGACTTTCCAGTTCAGGGGCCAGCAAGTTCCGACTTCCATTCTTCCTGTTTAACCTTGTCCATGCTTTCCATAACTGAAGGACAGGGAAAGGATTTTGAAGGACAAAATAGGAATATTTCATATAAAACCCCACACAAGGTCTACAAAATGCAAACATAGGATTCTTTTACATCTGCACGGACTTTCCCAGTTCAAGGACTTGTCTACAGCGTTTCTGCCCTGAAATGGTTTTAATATTGTGGCTATTTATCAGAAAGCTGAATTGACTGAGCCCCTGCTGAGACACTGAGCCTCGAGGCTAAGGATCGAATCAGCAAACAAACCCCAAAATGCCCCCAAACTGACAAATAGTTGAAAAAACTGTGGTATATTTATACAATGGAATATTATTCATCCATCAAAAAAGACAAGTATGATGCATTTTGTGATATCATGGCTGGGCCTAGAAGGAATCATGTTAATGGAAAGAAATAAGTCAGAAAGAAAAAGACAGGAACCAAATCATATCACCTATAGATGGGATACAGGGAAAACAAACAAAAGGTCAAGGAAAAGTTAAAACAAGTCAACAACAGAATTAAAACAAACAGGGCTGGGCATGGTGGCACATGCCTGTAAGCGGCAGTCTAGGAAGCCGCAGCCTGAACTGGAACGTGGTTTGAGTCCTGCTCGGGCAATGTGCTGAAACCTAGTCCCAAAAAATACCTGGGTGTGGTGGTGCGCACCTGTAATCCCAGCTACGTGGGAAGCTGAACCTGGGGATCACTTGAGTTCGTGGTACCCCGGGCAACGTGAGCCTGCAAAAATAGCGAGACTAGTCTTAAAAAAAAAAAAAGAAAAGAAAAGAAAAGAAAAAAAGAAGGCAAACAGCTAGGGAGAGAAAGAGGGGAGGGAGAAATCAGGGAAGGGATGTCAAGGGTGATATGGTGGTGGGAGTAACCTGAGGAGTGAAAGGATGTAAAGGATGTAAACAGCAAAAAAGAATAAATAATTGAAAAGTTCAAAAAAGATTCAGTGAACAAAAATCCTCCCTTATAAAAATTACACTGCAAGGGAGTGAGAATACTGGAAATTATGTAGAAAGTAAAACCCACAATGAGGCCGAGCATGGTGACTCGTGCCTGTAAGCTTCAGCCTATGAAGCGGCCAGGGCTAGGGATCACGGTTCGAGTCCCGCCTGGGGCCCATAGCGAGACCTAGTTCCAAAAAATAGCTGGGCGTGGTGGCACGCGCCTGTCATCCCAGTTACCTGGGAAGCTGAGGCTGGGGATTGCTTGAGTCCGTGGTACCCTGGGCAACGAGAGCCTGTGGTTCCATGGGCAAAAATAGCGAGACCTAGTCTCAAAAAAAAAACAAACCCCACAATGAATGAAAGGCAGAAAATCCAGAGAGACGATAAGGAGGAAAGTGGGGCCAGGCAGTAGTGGGGTGATTTGCAGTGAAAAAAATCGCTAGGTTAGTCAGAGGGGATCCCTGACTGAGCAGAAATGTGAGCTGTCTGAGGAAGGGTAAGGGCTTACTGAAGTGCCTTCTTTTTTTTTTGAGACTAGGTTTCACTATGTTGCCCCGGGTAGACACCATCCCACGGACTCAAGCGATCCTCAGCCTCAGCCTCCCAGGTATCTGGGATTACAGGCACCTGTTGCCACGCCCAGCTACTTTTTCGAGACCAGGTCTCACTATGTAGGCTGGGGTAGTCTCCAACCAGCAAACTCAAGCGATCCCTGGCCTCTTGCCTCCCAGTGCTTGGATTACAGGCATATGCCATCACACCCTGGCAGAAGTGCCTTCTAAGTGTGGTCTCTTTGAAGCCTCATAGCTGCAGTCCTACCATTATCGAATACCTGCAAGGCAGATTTCTACTGATCCCCTTTTTATAGCAAAGGAAGCTGAGGTTTGGAGTAGACCAGTCACTGCTCCGGATCACAGCTGGTGAGAGCTGGATTGGGGCCCACCAGGCCCAGCATCTTTCAGTGTCTCTGCTCTGTGATAGGTTGGTTTCTTTTCTATGCCCTGTGGCAGCAGTTGAGATCTTGTCTTTCGTCCTCTGGACCCTTTAAATGGGCACTGCTGAACTCTAGTTAGTGCTGCCTGAGAGGAGGTGGGTAAGCTTACTCAGAGCACAGAGCCCCATGGCAGCCCATCTCTCCTAACTGTTCTCATCCTTCCATCTTGTGACTATGCCCTTCAAATGACAGCTCCTTTTAGACTTCCTCTTCCAGTCTCCCCTGGCCCCCAGCCTCACACATGAACAGCCCAGCCCCAGCTAGAGACCCAGCACTGCCCCCTAGGATTGGCCCACTCTGGCTATTCTTCCTTCCTGATGGGGGTGGGCGTGGGGGAATCAGAAAGCTCAGCTGTGTCAGCCTCAAGGGAACTCAGTTCGATGTTTTGACCCACATTGGGCAGCCAGGTCATTAAACACTACAAAAAGCGGCACCACCTTGAGTGTTCATTTTCCACGTTATCAATTCTGGGTAAAACATTGGTCATGCTGGCCGTGGCAAATTACCTTTCAGGAGCCAGAAGGCGGCATGGAAGGAGCATGCTGCTTAGAGGACAAAAGGAAACAAGGCTGGTGGAGGGCTTTCTGGAAGGGAGAAGAGGAAAAACCAACCAGAACTTCATTATAGCCAGGAAATGGTGTGGTTTGCGTTTGCAGCTTGCAACACACTGCACCAGCAGAATAGGAGATTGAAACTCAGGCTTTCCTTCTCACATTTAAGTCTCTTCTCTCTCTCTCTCTCTCTCTCTCTCTCTCTCTCTCTCTCTCTCTCTCTCTCTCATGCATCGCCACCATCAACACCAACACTAACCCTAAGCCACTGTCACTGTACCCACTTCAGAGATGAACTGAGGCTTAGAAAAGTAATTTGCTCACCCACTCAGTGGGGTGGACACTCAGGTGGGCCAGGAATTCACTCTTAACCAGGATACACCATCTCTTCCACATGGAGACCTTGTGAAGACCAGGTGGGTGAAAGGCTACCCAGCAAGAAATGGTACCGGAGGCCAGATATGGTGGCCTGTGCCTTTAATCTCAGTCCTACAAAGTGAGGCCAAGACTAGAAATCACTTGAATCCACGGGTTCAAGACCTGCCTAGGGCAACATAGTGAGACCTAGTCTCAAAAAATAACTGGCATGGTGGTGCATGCCTGTATTCCCAGTTACCTGGGAAGCTGAGGCTGGGGATCATTTGAGTCCGTGGTACCCCGGGCAACGTGAGTCTTTGGTTCCCCGGGGCAACAAATGGTACTGATCACCATGGATGACACCCCTGGGAAAATGCAGGCTTTGCCAAGTGGAAATCATCATCTCCTTTTTCCCGTTTTTGGGATCCTTAAAAGAATACCCAGAGAGTAGCTGGTTTCTAATCCATATAATGTGTAGGCTCTCCAACAAGCCTATATATTTTATTTTGTCTTAATATCTCCCATTTGACGTGAATGACTTTATTATTTTATTCCTAAATTAAAATTTCAATTTTCTCAGAGTAATTGTGCGCAGAAAGGAGCGGTAAAATAACTAAAAGGTTTATAACACAAGGCTCTGAGGTTGTATTTTCCATAGGTTTCTTCTCCCTGATTCTGGGCCTCAGGGCATATAATTTGGCTACTGAATTGTGAGCTATTCTAAAGGCTGTGTTTAGCTCCCCTCTCTGTTTTGGATTATTGTTGCTTTCATGAGAAAGGTGATTACTACTGTACAATCTTTAAGATGAGTAATTACTGCCCGAGAAACAGGAACATGCACTCTCGTAGGCCTGCATAAAAAAATTAATCTTTTTATCAAAGTTATCCATAAGATTTGTTTAATTAGCCGAATAGTTCCACCGACAAGTCTAGAGTCAGCTCCGTCAGGCAGATCTGTCCTCAATAAATGAGAGGAATTGCAATCATTTTGCAGTGACGCGGAGATCCCCGTGTTGCACCCTCACTGGCAGCATCTGTTTCTTCCCCCCTTACAGAGTCAGCATCAACTTTATAAATCCTGTTACAGAAATGACTGTCTCTCCCCAAAGTGGGCATAAGAATGCATGCTTTTTTTTTTACAATATCTGAGTTGAATGAGGAGGTACCCGAGGGGGCACATTTTTTATTTCTTACAACCTGAATAGGGTATGAGGACGCACACCTTTTCAGGGCAATCCTAAGAGCTGACTGAGTAGCGAACTGTGGAAATGCTCGCCTACCCCATGATGTGACTTAACGTGAAAGACCCTCCTTCTTTTGAACAAGAAACCCAAAACCTTTCACTGAAAGATGGAAGGTGCCAACGCATTTTGGTTTGTGTGGGGTTTTGCACGATGAGGGCTTCATGCTTGTTCTGCTCAGGGCAAGCTCTCCCCAGCTACCAGAGAGGGTCTTCCTCATCTGACACCTAAGATCCAACAGTGGCACATTGTCAATGATCAGGCTATTGTTCTAACTAAAATGCTCAGGGTCTTTAAGACTAAGGACTTTTGTTCTTCTGTTTTTTCTGGCCTGAATATTCATTTTCCGTTTTCATTATCTAAGTATACAAGATAGGGTATAGGATCTGAATCTTTTCGAAATTAATTGCATTGTAAATCAAAACCTGTTTCTGTAGAATGCACTTACTCATCATTAGCATGCGAGAGTTTCCAGTAAAATATCTTCAGTATTATTTTTATTATTAACATATTTACACTGTCATTCTAGCCCTGCACCCTTTGTGAATCTGTTTTTAAAATAAATATGACCTGATACCAGAGTGATTGGGGCAATAAAAATGCATGATGTGAAATTAATCAAATATGGTCAGGTTCAATTTATAAGGGACACATTAAGAAAAATTATTTCTTGGTCGGGTATGTCACTCTAGTGAATCAAACAGAACTGCGTATATTTCAGCAAGATACATGTAAAAATCCATTCATTCAACAAACATTTATTATGCATTTACTGTGTGCATCACGGGGGGATAAAAATCAAGCTGAGCAAACAAATTCTCACACGAAACAACTGAAGACCAGAAGCAACTGCTTAATTGTGGAATAGATGTTGAATATCCAAGGATTCCAGAAACAAAGGCTGAAGTAGCAGCCATGTGGTGCCCTGGTTAAGGGTGTGGGCCTCTGGATTTATTTCAGTTTTTTTTCAGGAAATGGCCATTAATTTTTGTGTGAAAAAATGAGAGCAGAGAGACATAATTCATTGTGAAGATAGGTTTTATATTCTGTATGTGAAGGAAATAAATTTCTAATGCAATAAAGAGGATGAGAAAAAAAAGAAAAAGAAAAACTAGCTTCATCTTCAGAGGCACAGAGCCATGGGTTCAAATCCCCTCTACTACTTGCTAACTGGTGACCTTGGGCAAATTCTTCCATCTGCTCTGCTTCTGTGATAGTGAGATAATAAGATTTTTTTCTCTAGGATTGTTGAGAATTAAGTAAAATACTGTGGGGGAAGCATTGACTAAATGTGTTGTCAAGGCCAGGCATGGTGGTGCATGCCTGTAAGCGGCAGCTAAGAAGCTGTGGCGGGGACCAGGGATCGCAGTTCAAGTCCCGCTCAGGGCAACGTAGCAAGACCTAGTTCCAAAAAAATAGCTGGGTGTGGTGGCGTGCGCCTGTAATCCCAGTTGTCATAGTGGAACTGAGGACAAAGAAGCTGTTTGGAAACTACTATTACCTTTACTGGTGGCATGAAGGAAGCGTTGGGGATGGCAGTGCCAGGGAAGAAACAGTGTGGACAAAGGTAGGAAGCTAGGGACAAAAACTCCACTTACTTCTAGGGATGGGGTTTTGCTTTCTTCCAAGAAACAGGGCAAGTAATTTCCAGAGAAACATAAGAGGGCCTGAGGAGGGTGTCTCTAACCTTAACAACGAAAATTTCCTCATAGACTAGCAAGGAGAGCCATAGAGAATACTAGCAATATCTTCATCAGAGCTGAATGGAAGTCAGGACTGAATATTGCGAACACCTTGAGGGCTGGGGTGTCTCCTGTATCATCTGGCTCTGTGAGGGATGCAATCACTTGCTATTTGAGGAATGAACAAACACATCTCCATGTTGTGTAAAATGAAACCATCTTATCAATAGTTTTGGAACCTCAATACCTGTGCCTCCATTTCCTCAACTTGTGAAATGGGAGGACACTACCTAATTACCTCACAGGACTGTTAGAAACATCAAATAGATGAATGTTTGCAAAGTAGCTGGCACAGGGTCAGCCCTCTAATAGCAGTAAGTAAACAAACAAACAAAAAATACTGATGTTAAAGGGTATAGTGAGGATTAAGTGAGAAACTCTTGAAGACAGCAAGTGTTCATGGAACTGAAGAAGGAAGAATCAGCCAGCCTGAATAATGAAACTTCATCTCAAGCAGGTTTGGAAATACCCAGTCCCAGTCATGGGGGTCAATCTAGTCTTCTTGAGCCCCGAGGTTGCAGGCCTGGGGAGGAGACTTGGATCTTCACTTCAACCCCACAGATACCAGATTACACTCTTTGTCCAAGGCCCCCTGGACCCCATACCTGGACCCCATTATACCTGGACCCCATACTCTGCCAGGCCTGGACAACTCCAGTGACCTACATACCTGGGCTCTAGCTTCATATTCATGGCCAACTGTTGAGAATTTATAACCACCGAGATAGAATATCTTCTCTCTACCCCCATCCCTTTCCTCTGTAGAGTGAAAAATGCTGCCTCTTTTTGTGAATTCATGCTTCCAAGAAAGCCTAATGCCCTACCCACCAGATGAAACCCCTTGTGTATGCACCCAAGTTTGTTTAGACCAAGGTTCAAGGTCCATTGGACAGCATTGCTCAGATAGTTACTCTCCCTCTGCCTCCAGTCTCCATACCAGTTAGTCTTCTGTGCCACGCTCTGATAACTCATTGCTTCGTTCATCTATTTGTAACTTCACCTATTCTCACTTAACTAATTAAGTAAATAACTAATTCACTTAACTAATGGTAACTCCTGAGCTTCAGACCCACAACTACTCAGTGGACATGGTTCCCTTGCTCATGCTTCGGGCTCTGTTGGCCCAACATGTACACAGCTGCGTTCATCACTCTCTTCTTAAACGTTCAGCTACCTTCTCATTATCTCTGCCTCTGTCCTTCCCTGTTCTTCTCACCCAGATCCCCAAGACCTTCCTTACCACATCCCATCCAATTTGTCTTTGAGTTGAGGCCTCCTTCTTAACTCCTGGCTCAGGTGTGCAAATGATTCAACATATAGACATCAGCCAGGAACCAGGTCATGGTGGCCCATCATGGTGCTCTTGAATGACACTCCAGGAACATGGGAACCTGAAGCAGCAGTCATCAGATCCCTGATAGCTGTCCAGCTACCTGCTTGCTCTTTCCCTCCCTTAACCCCTTCCAGGCTGCCCCTTTCTTCTTTCTGTAACCCTTCTGTCGGCAAGGGACGTTTTGGTTTCTTCTTGAGCCATTGACTAAACATGTCTGTGAAGATCTAGGCATTACATGTCATCCACTCCAGCAACTAGGAAATAAATCAGTGTCTGCCAGGTTTGAGGGCAGGTCCCCAGAAGAGAGACTGATTTAGCCTTGGTCTATGCTCATTCCTGGTCTGATGAGCTCAGTCTAGGTTGACTTCGTGGTAGGGGAATGTGGCTCTGGGAACTCATGGGTTGGTGTGAGGATCAAGAAGAAGCAGGATCTTGGGTTGAGAAACTATTTAAGACATGATTTTTTTAAGACTAGGTTTCACTATGCTGCCTGGGGTAGTCCCGATCCCGGGGACTCAAACGATCCCCAGCCTCAGCCTCCCAGGTAGCTGGGATTACAGGCACCCATCACTCCACCCAGCTGCTTTTTCAAGAACCAGGTCTCACTATGTTGCCTGGGGTAGTCTCAAACCTGCAAACTGAAACGATACCTGTCCTCTTGCCTACCAGTGCTTGGATTATAGGTGTGTGCCACCACGCCCAGCTTAGACATGATTTTTATAACTGCTGAAAAATGCAAATGACAAAAATTCCCAGGGATTATAAAGTTTAACTTTAGGCAAATATCTGACCTCTTTGTCTATGTATGCAGTTTGTGGTTCTATGAAACACCGTTTTATGTCATCTCCTCTCTTTTCACCTGATTGTGCTAGTGAGTAGTCACATGATAGAAACACATTATAAGGAAAGTATCCCAGGAGCTTATTTCTAAAAAATAAAACTTTAAATATATACTTTAATATGTTCCCTTAGAACACCAAGTTAGTAACAATAATACTAAAAGAAATTTACATTCCTTTGAATTGTTGTGCCACTAAAATCTAAAGATTCAAAATGGAAGATTACCGAAAGTATCATGTAGTAGTTTGTGACAGAAGGAAGTTTATAACCTATGCATAAGTTCTTAGGAAATAATATCACCAGGAAATCTTTGATGGTCCCCTTATGGGTAAAAAAAATAATTTTAGAAAATTTATTTTCAGATCAGCATATTGTAGCATAATTCTTAAAGAAACTTTTACTTTAAATCAGTTTTATTGTAAGCCTTGAGAAGAAGCAGGACTAGGAGATGAACCTACTGTTGACAAGAAGCTAGTGAGAGGAAAAGAAATATACTGTGGGACCACTTGTTTTTAAGAAATGAAACTCTGGATTTATGCACCAGCTTTAAAAAAAATCTCTAGGCACACAGTTCAGCAGTTATTTGGATCTTGTCTGAAGTTTTTAGTATGTTTTAAATAAAAATAGATTCCATTGTTTCAAAAGTGCTATTTTGATGCACTATTTATTCATCTATTCAATGAATGTTTTCTAAGCATCAATTATATGTGAGGTGTTGTTCAAGGTATAAAGCTGAATGTCAAAAGATATTTTCCTTATGGAGTAGAGTATATAGGATATGGTACTAGAAGCTATATTAAGAAATACTCACTTACACTTAGGCACTGTTGGATGTATTGTCTCAGTGGAAAACAGTAAGATAGTCCCTAAAATAATTCCTGAAAAAAATTAGAAATAGATAAGCCACAAGATCCAGCAATTCTACTTTCTGATATATAACCTAAAGAGCAGAAAACAAGAATTCAAACACTTGAACACGTATATTTATGACAGCATTATTCCCAGTAGCTCAAACGTGGGAGTAACCCAGGTGTCTGATGATGGCTGAATGAATAAGCAAAACGTGGTAAATACATATAATACACTATTTGTCTGCCTTAAAAAGTAGGGAAATGATGACACACGCTCCAGCATGGAAGAAATCTGAAGACTTGTTTCGTGAAGTTAACCAGTCACAGAAGGATAGGTACTGTAGGATTACACCTATATAAAGTATGTAGCACAGTCCAATTCATAGAGATAGAAAATAGAATGATGGTTGTAGGGGCTGGGGGAAGGAGTGATGGGAAGTTAGCATTTAATGATGACAGTTTCAGTTTTGGAAGGTGAAAAATGTTCTGGAGATGGATGGTGGTGATGGTAGTGCTCCTGTGTGAATGTGCTTAATCCACTGAACTGAATCCATAAAAACGGTTTAAATGATGTTATGCATATTTTACTACAATTTTTTAAAAGGTACACATTTAGAGAAACTTGAGTCAACTGGGGACTCAGAAAGGAAACATTTACTCCCTTTTGGGTATTAGAAAGACTTTCCAGAGATGAGACTTCAGTAGGAAGGCAACAATGTTAGCAACGACACAACCTGACATAGGTGACATCACCTTCCTAGAGACAGTGTTGCCAGGATGGTTGGTTACCAGGATGCAATGCTGAATTGAGGTATACCTAACAGTCATGTGATTTGGGTCCGGTTTTTTTTGACATCTTTAGTTTTCTCCAATTGTCTGTGGGGAAGTTGGCAAGCAATTCATAGGGCTGTTGTGAAGGTTTAATTAGATGAAGTATGAGAAATCATGAGCACTGTACCTACCATAAACTGAGTGTGTACTGTCAGTAGTGATTCTTTTCTTTTCTTTTTATTATTATTATTTTTTTATGAGACTAGGTCTGGCTATTTTTGCCCATGGAACTGCAGGCTCATGTTGCCCGGGGTACCACGGACTCAAGCAATCCCCAGCATCAGTTTCCCAGGTAGCTGGGATTACAGGCATGCGCCACCACACCCAGCTATTTTTTGGGACTAGGTCCTTTTGGGACTGTGCTGCCCCTGGAGGGTCCCCAGACCCCGCTGCGACCCCATAAGCTGTCACAAGCATGCGCCTCCATGTCCAGCTGATTATTTTCTGAGCCTAATCTCTAAAATGGGATTACTAGGCTGAGCACGGTGGTGGTGTCTTTAATTGCAGCCTATGAAGCAAGGCCAAGACTAGGAATAGGAATTGCTTGAGTCTGCGGGTTCGAGACCCACCTTGGGCAAAATAGTGGTGGCATGTGCCTGTAATTCCAACTATCTGAGAAGCTGAGACTGGGGATCGCTTGAGTCCATGGTACCCCAGGCAATGTGAGTCTGCAGTTCCCCAGGCAACAAAGCGAGACCTAGTCTCAAACAAACAAACAAACAAACAAACAAATAAATAAATAAATAAAATGAGCTTACTATTACTTGTCTTAAAATCCTTGAGTTGTTTGCAGGATCAGTGGTGATACTATACATGAAAGAGCTTCATATAGACAGCATTGTTGAATACTTCATATAGACAGCATTGGTGATACTGTACATGAAAGAGCTTCATATAGACAGCATTGTTGAAGATGGGTAAGTTTTGGGCATGTATTCTCACTGGCGGGAATATCATGACCTAAAGGCAGGAGACCAGAAAGTGTGGGGCATCAAGGTTGATTATGATATTGATTGCATGAAAGGGAATAATGGGGAAAGCCTAGCAAGATAGAGCTGGGGTAGCTATGGAAGCCTTTGGAGGCATTACTAGAAGCACACTGCAGAGATAAATCCCATAGATCCTACATGAGAAAGAGTGGACAAGGATTCAAGTTGGCATTAATTAAATACATAAAGAATATGTGAGAGTGGCTAAAATAGGTTCTCCCGATCTCTCTGCCCCATTTACCATGTTTTTGTTTTTAATTTAGGATATTTAGAGAAAAGCAAGAAGACAAAAGACAATAGCATTCTCCAATACCTCCCACCCTATGCCCCTACTACTAACATCTTACATTAACAGGGCACATTTGTTATAATTAATGAGCCAATAGTGATACATTGCTCTTAGCTAATTTTTTTTTACTTTTTTCAGATTTCATTAGTTTTAACCTAATGTCCATTTTCTATTCCAGAATCCATGCCAGGATGCTACTTAACATTTAGTCGTCATGTTGCCTTTAGGCTCGATTGTGACAACTCTTTTCAGACAGTCCTTGTTTTTGGTAACTTCCATAGTCTTGAGGAGCACAGGTCAGGTATTTTGTAGAGTATCCTTTTTTTTTTTTTTTTTTTT
>PVHY01012771.1:0-43345 GCA_004024945.1 Uropsilus gracilis | reverse complement strand
CAAAAAGAAAGAAAGAAAGAAAGAAAGAAAGAAAGAAAGAAAGAAAGAAAGAAAGAAAGAAAGAAAGAAAGAAAGAAAGAAAGAAAGAAAGAAAGAAAGAAAGAAAGAAAGAAAGAAAGAAAGAAAGAAAGAAAGAAAGAAAGAAAGAAAGAAAGAAAGAAAGAAAGAAAGAAAGAAAGAAAGAAAGAAAGAAAGAAAGGTGCATATCCTTTGTTGTTTCCCTCTGTTGAAGTCCAGCAAATAGGTAGATCTAACCAGAATGCACACACACACAAAGACAAATGCACAGCTTGTTGGTACAGTGCTCAACAATGAATAGGGATCCACATTTTTTTCTGTGTTGGTTCTTCTACCATAGCAACTTGACCTTCATTCCGAGGCAGACGCACATTTCCAATATCATAAGACGGTTTCCAGTAGCAATAGAGGCTACATGCTTTCTCACTGGCCTTTGGCTGACAGAATCATTTCAGGTGAGTCTTCAATGAAAGCATGGAGGAAACTTCCTTAAGGTCCCAGAAATGTTTCCTTGCATTCCCATAATCCTGACAATGTGTCACTCCCCATTTCCTGAGCCCACCACCCTCAAGGGTCAGGCAGGGGTAAAATAAAAATGGGTTGCATTCAGAAGAAAGAAGGGCAAGTGCAGAAGGAAGCAACAATGTAAACCATAGCTTGGCAGTGTTACTATTTTAATATGAGAACTGGATTCATTTTGCTTTTGTTTTGAATTTTTCGAATTAGGTATGGCTTTCCTCATTATGATTATTTCTCCTGATAAATATATCTTAGGAATTTCCTACCAGTAAACCTACATGTCAGCACACAGCCCAACCTCCTCCCATGCTTCCAGATTTGAATCTGTCTCCTGATCTTGCTCTTATGCACTACTTATTAGCACCACAAGAATCCTCAATGTTGCCCTTTTTGAATTATTCCTTATTTTTAATTGTGGCAAAAAAATACAACATCATGTAAAATTTGCCATCTTAATATTTTAAATATTAAGCCTAGTGTGCTAAGCTTTAAATATACACTTAGTGTTTTAAGCATAAGGTAACTTTAGTCTTGGTTGTTTCATCTGACTCCAATCTTTGGTAAATTGGAGTTTACCAATCTTTATTCTTTGCCTGGTCCTGTACTAGTGGGGAGCAGCTCACAGGTAATGTTTTCCTGGTCCTGTACTAATCTTTGCCTGGTCCTATACTAGCGGGGAGCAGCTCACAGGTAATGTTTAAGTGCCTGATCTCAGAAAGTTTTATCTTATGTGTGTGGAAGGGGGTAGAAGAACACAAGTACACTTGCAAAATATTTTGAAATTAATATTACAGTCTGAAAAAAGACAAATTATATAATTACAGAACTATTCTATGCCATTCCTGGTTTGTTTGTTTTTTTCTTATCACTTTGGGTGCCTATTTTGTTCCCGAACTTAGCTTCTCCCTTTATATATCCTTTCTTTCCTAGGTTTTCCGGAGAACAAACTTTTTGAAATGTATTTACCTCTTATGAATTATAAAATGATCATTTAATTTGTCAGGGTACACTAAAAAACTCCATTTCTGACATTTACTGAACTCACAAGAATCAAGAGGCTTCATGCTTATAGTGCTTATAGTTATTTGGCCTGTATCCAGCAGGTGGCGCTAAAGGATAGTTACTAGCTCAACACTGGATAGTCAGCTAAACATCTGTTAGGTTTCCTGGCATTTGAGTCATTCTATCTGGTTGCATAATAATCAAAAGCTTGAATAGTTAGTCTTGAATATTTTGTCTTCTTGGTGATTTCGATATTCCAGTGGGCGATCTTTCCCATATGCTTACTTGTCAGTTCTTTGTTGGAAGAGCCTTCATCTCTTCCCACTGGAACACCCAGAACATGTTCCTAAGAAATTCTCTTTTTTTGTCTACATACTCACCTTAGGTGATCTCATTCGGTGTGACGGGTCAAATAACATTTATTCAGATTGCCGAAATGGTGTTCCCAGCACGGACCTCTTGTATAAGTCCGGCTCCTCTTGGGCGTCTCATCAGGATCTTAGCTTAACATGTTCCAAACTACGTCTCTCAAAGCCTTTCACAGTTCAGTAACTACTTCCCCATGACCGAAGCTCCCAAATCCTGAAATTATTTTCTTACATTTTCTATTCTTTTAGCAGCTTTTTTCTCGAAATATATCCAGAGTCTGACCACTCCTCACCACTATGTGCTAAATCTTTGTCTGAGGCACAACCATCTCTCTCACCTGGATTATCTTCATCATCTTCTAATTCATCACTCTGCTTCTGCCCTGTCTTCTTTTGACTGTTCCAGAGATAGAAACCTGAGAGATTTCCTGGTAAAACATAAAGAGAACCTGTCACTTTTCTAATCAACATTGCAACAATTTCCTATCTCACACCAAATTAAAACCATTATGATTATCATCACGAAGTAAAGCAAAAATCATTACAATTGAGACCCAGGCATATGCTACCAGACCTGCAATCCAGCCTGGTGTTCTCCTGGACTTCTTCAATATTGCTCAGGCACTTCCAGTATGTTCCCCTCTTCAAAGCCTCTGTGTTTCCTGTTTCCTCTTCCGGGATGCTCCTTTTCATGGTCCAACCTTTTACTTCCTCCAAGTCAATGAGTTAACCAAGGAAACCACAGATTCACTATTCCTATAGTTCTTTAGTCTGCTTCTGGTTTCACTCTAATCCACAGTGATTTACACACACACACACACACACACACATCTACACTGTATGGTTCACATAGTCAGAGACATCTGTTATGTTTCTCCCTGGGCATTAAAAAGAGCTTCTGGCACTGCAATGGCCTCCCTACAAACTAGCTAGCTGAATGAGTGAATAAATAAGTGATTTTTCTGCATTCAGTTAGTGGTTGAACCCAGAATAATTGTCAGCACTTAAATATCACCTCCCATTCCTGACATATGCCCTGAAGTATAAGCATAGGCAGCTCTCCAAGTCCTTGGTCAAGGTTTTATTGAAATGGAAGATTAAAACTCAGAACAAACTAATTTGCATGTCTTTGTAAATCACTTACTAACATATGTTCTGCCAGTATTTCCCTTTCCTTTAGCCAGCTTTATCTAAATGTACAACTCCTTGTGGCATAAATTCTACAAGTCTGAACACAATGACATATTTTTTAAAAAATACCAGTAAATGACAGAAAAACATCCTCTACCTTAGAGTCATCTATCAATTTAGGGTATCCCAGCCTTGCCAATATTTTAGAATGGATGACTGCAGTTTATTTTTCTGGAACCACACTAAATTTCTGCTGTGATCACTTAAGTGTCTTTAAACCCTAAGATACTTATTAATCTTAATAAGGAGGAAGGATTGTGGGTCTCTATCCTCTAAATTACAGCATGTGAAGGGTATTATTAAGTCATTTCTCTGTTTTTTTTTTTTTGTCAGGTGAAATAGCTGCAGTTTTTTACTGCGAAGAATAAGACCATATCTGAACTTTCTCTCATACTAGCTTTAAAATGCTATGACATTTTTTTAGAGGGTAGGATAAGGAATAGGGAAGTGGCAATATTTTCTGTGTAGCAGCAGTCTGAGAAAACTCTTAGTAAACCAGCATATCTTTCATAATGCCCAATCTTGAAAACATTTTCCAGGTCTAGATAACTGATATGCCCAATCCCTACTGAAGAACAATCTGTCTTTCCTCTACTTTTATGCTTTAAGGAAAATGTCAACTAACTCTGTTTATATAGTTTATACTTGAAAGTGTCTTTCATTCAACAAATATTAGTATGCCATGAATTTTGTTTGGACACTGTGCTAAGTCTTAAGGATACTGAGAGTACAGAAATAAAAAAGAATAAAATTTAGTTTTATGTATCAGGGCCATGACGCAATAGAATTAGATGCAAACAGACAACCAAGATGTAATGAGATGCTTCCAAATTAAACCAGAGAGGAGAAAAGATAGAAAAGAAGCTATATTTTTGAAGGATTTTGTGAAGGTTTCATGGAGAAAGTGACATTTAAGCATAATCTTGACTGATGAGTGGGAGTCTACCCAATATAGAGAGAGAATGGGACTGCAGGGAGAGAGTTTTATGTGCAAAGACTTAAAGCAGCATGGTGGTGGCATGGGAGGTGCCTGGTGTGTCTAAACCAGAGATGTGGAGTGGGAAGAGGGGGGCAGATTTGGCTGGTGTAGTTGGATTCTCTGTGCCCTCTGCTGAGGAGTTGTGTTTTGTCTTATGAAAAGGTTTCTGATAGCCAAATGGTTTCACTAATATATGGGATATAGGGGAAAAAAATAAACAAAAGCCATGAGCAAAAGTCAAAACAAGCTAACCACCAAACTGAAGCACTCAACTTGGGGCAGAGGGGAAAGAGGGGGAATGGTGGGGAGGCTGAGGGAGGGGGGGGGAAGGATGAATCCCTGTGATTACAAAAATGTGAAATTTATATATAAATAATTTTTAAAGAAGCAATAAAAAAAAGGAATCAAAGGATAATAAAGAAATTTAATACCATCCAAAAAAGAAAAGGTTTCTGGTAGTAGAAGAACCCACCAATGTATTTTAGAATGATCACTGGAGTCCAGGATTCTCAAGGTGTGGTCATGGACCAAAAATAGCAGCTGCACCTGGAACTCAATAGCAATCCAGATTCTTGGCCCTAACCCCAGACTTCATAATCAGAATTCCAGTTGTGGAATTTGGGAATTAGTGCTCTCTAAAACTCCCAGTTGATTCTCACATACACTCAAGCTCAAGAACAACAGTCCTATTAAAAAGGTGGAAAACAAGTGGGGTAAAGAAAGACTGAAAGTCTGTTGATTGTGTTAAATATCTCATCCATGAAAAATTGGCCAAGGGAAAGCCAGGGGCAAAAAGAAAAAAAATACAAAAAACAAAAAACAGGCAGAGAGAACTTTCCAAAATCTCATGTTTGATGAGCGATAAGCCAAGGATGTCTAGAACACCAGTTCCTAAATCTCACTAATTACCAAAATTATCTGGGTGGTGTGGGAAAAATAAAATTTCTGAGTCCTAGTCTCAATTTGCCAAATAGTATTAGCAGCCTGCTTTGGACTTCTCTTCCTCTGCTGGTCTTACATCCCTGTCTGAATGTTGGTGTTTGTTCATGGAATCTTCCCTCTTGCTAAAGTTGTGGAAACACCTGCACTGTCAGGGAATTTCCACAAATTTCACCTATCCTCTTTCTAGAGAAAGTCAGTTTTACATGTAGAGACTGGGAGACATGTGGCATTTGGCCTCTAGCACTCATTAAATTCCTACAGATATTTTTTAAATGCTGATGCTTACACTAAATAATGTAGAATTCCTGGTGAAGTGTTTTTATAATGTCCACCCCCGCCTCCTGTGATTCTAATGAACAAATAGCACTAAGAACTGTAAAGTTGTTCAACACATTTATTTTAGTGAAAAGGAATTTTTTTAAAAGAGAGCTTGTAAGGTCAGTCCATGTAATTGAAATACATAGGACATAGTTGTTAGAAGGTGCATACAAAGCAGAGGGAATGAGTCCTGAGAAGATCACTCCCTTTTGTAATGAGGATGATACCATTGGAGTTTCAGGCACAGATGGCAGAACAAAGCCAACACATAGACTCTCTCCTCAGTAGCAAAAGCACTAGCAAAGTACTGAAAGGAAACAATAAACACTTACCAGCTGCATTGGAGCCAGAAAAAAAGGTATTTCATGTCTCACACTTTCAAGAAAAAAAAAAGGCAACAAAGAAAGGAGGAAAGAATTCTGCAGTGTCCTGGTTCCTTACTGCTTTCTCCTCTCCAGAAGCCCTTCTGAGGAAAGACGATAGCAAGTCAATAAAATCTACAAAGAAGTGAACCGAAAGTGCTGGAAAACACTGTAGAACTGTTTCCCAAGTAGAAGCCCTTTTCATCTCTAAGTTTCCTGGAAGATGCTAAAAAGACTACAAGGTCTTACGACACTCCAAGATGTGGTTTTGAGTTTGAATGAAGAGCTAAACCTCATGGAGTTGGATATATCCCTTGTAACAAGGAGAGGGGGCCTTGTAACATTCATGGACATCAGAAAACTCTCAGAACTCATATCCCTTAGGCTCAGGTTTGTCTCTGCCTCCACTCTCTTTGTACCACAGGTCACAGAAAAGTGAACTGAGGGCAACACTTAGGCTGAAAGCTGGAGAGGAAAAATAAACTGATCTCAAACTACATTTGAAGACATGTCAAGTAGAGTCCATGTCTCAGCTGAGCTGTACACCTCAAGCTTGAGTAATTTCTATCTGTTCTACAGGTAGTCTATGGTTCAAAAGTCAAAGAAGAGAACATGCAAAATAAAAGAGGTGGGGAAGCACAGTGACAAAGAGTCCTATCAAGAATAAAGCATATTATAGTAAAACTTTATCTTTAAAATTCTTTTTATCCAAGAAAAGTCTGACATTCTTTGGGGAAATAATTTTAGATGAGTGGTAAGGCAGAAACCCAAAAAAATAAAAACTAGATGTGGTATAAATTAAGTTTTGAAGATTTATCTGAGGAAAAAAGCAATCATTTTTTGTTATTTTTATTAGTAAGAGATGGAGTCATTGGATGTATTTATGCTAAATATATAAATAAATAAAAGTACAGTCTTATCAGTTTTTTTTAAAAAAGGAAATTCTGACACATGCAAAAAACCTGGTGAAACTTGAGGGCTTAATTAAGTGAAATACGCTAGTCACACAAAAACAAATACTGTGTGATTCCACCTTGATGAGGTATCTAAAGTAGTTAAAACCATAGAAACAGAAAGCAGAATAATGTGGTTGCCAGGGGTTGGGAGCTGCTTGATGGGGATAGGGTTTCAGTTATGCAAGTTGAAATAATTCTGAATTTATGTTGCACAGCTATGTATACATAGTTAACACTATTTTCACCTTAAATATGGGGAAGATGTATTTATGATTACATTATTATGTATTTTTTATCATAATTACAAATAAATGAATAAACTAACAAGAAGCTTAGGGTCCAAATAGCCATCTTTTATCACATCACTCAGGATTGCTGCTCTTGAAGCCATTTTCATCCTCTCTGATGAAAAAAAACCCTGGTTTAACAAAGAGAAAATGCAAGTCAAAAGATGGAGAAAGACTGAAATCAATGGACCCTGGGTTCATTTATGGCTGAAATGCCTGTAAGTCTTACAGGCATTACTTACTACTTCATTTATTATTTTATTTAGCTTTATACATTTTTATTGATTGTAGATATATATGTGCATATATATGTGTGTGTATATGTATATATAAAAAACATCATTTTCTATCCCGAGGTTCTCCCATCACCTTATCACCCATGAACTATCTCAGTCTTTTGTGCCCTCCCCCTCCCATTTTCTTCCTCCTCCCCCTCTCTTGCTCTATGTTTCAGTTCTATATTTTTGGCAGTTTTATATTTTTCTTGTCCTTTTGTTCGTTTGTTTTCCCTAAGTCCCTCATGTAAGTGAGACCATCCCATATTTCTCTTTTTCTTTCTGGCTTATTTCCCCTAAGATGATTCCTTCTAGCTCCATCTATGTTGTTATAAATGATATAAAATTGTCTTCTATACCATTCGACCCAGCAATCCCACTACTAGGAATCTACCCAATGGATACAAAAACACTAATCCATAAGGACATCTGTTAGGAGTCATGTGTGGAATGAAGAAGAAATTGAGACCGAAGAGCTGGGTAGCGATCTGTGAGGCTAGCCCACAGAACGGGGATCCTGGGAAGCATGTCCAGGTCCAACTTTAATGAAGTCGATATGCCACTTAAATACCCCAGGCAGGAAATGTTACAATGATGTAATGAGGAAGTAGCAAAGCGTACCTGACATGCAGCAGGCAGGATGCAGGGATGGGCTATAACAGGAGAATTTACCTTTAGGGGCAAGTCATTACTAATAGGTCATATGTCTCTGGGGACATTCCAAAGAGGTTGGAAGCTGGGTTACAAGTGAGAGATGTGCTATCGACCATCCTCTAGTGTGCCAGAGGGGGCTAGAGAGATAAAAGGTGTTCCTCTTATCTGAAGCTCCATCTCTCTATCTGTTTCCACATTCCACAGACATATGAATGTGCATGTTATATTTTTTGCAGCACTATTTATAATTGTCAAGATATGGAAACAACCCAAATGCCCCCAAACTGATGAATGGCTGAAAAAGATGTGGTATATTTACACAATGGAATATTAAGCATCAATACACTTACTACTTCAGATTTACTATAGAGTTAGGGGTGACAATGTAGCTTCTTAGCTCCTTTTTTTTTTTTTAAACAACAAAGGAAAGGCATCCTATGGAATTGGGCATGAGTTTTATTTTCTCTTTCAGATGTAATGTAGACATTACTTGGATTGAATCATGTTTTAAATAATAGGTTAATAACTTTGTTGATTAATTATAGATTTCAAGAGCTGCAAAAATACTCAATCTGTAGTTATCTTGGTATGTACTCATAAATTGACTGTGGCACATTTTCTGGTACTAATCTAGAAGTGTTGACTGGATTCTGTTGCAAAAAAATGAATTGTGGCTCTTTGTGGACCAAAATCTACTCAGTACCATCCCATAACTCCATTAAGTTCTGAAATTCTCATAGGTGGATTTGTGAGATGAATTTTACTCATCCTTTCTGTGCATCCACTTTTCTACTTGTTTATTTTTATTATTTACTCAAGCTGGAGATTCTTTCCATAATGACCATGGCCCATACTATTTTTCAAGGTGGTTGGCAAAGACTTTTAAAAAACATCCAGAAATCTCAGTTTGAAGAAGGGACACCAGAAATATATCACCTAAAAGATGAGTGGGATGGGTTTTTTATTTTTATTTCGATGTGCTCTATAAAGAGAAAATCTTCATCAGATTTAATTGCCTCCCCTTTTATTGATCTTTGGCTCTTTTAAGGAGACACAAAATAATAAACTAGAACATTAAAAGGGTCTGTTCCCATAGTGTCTTCTGATGAAACGGACCAGCAACTATTTCCACAGGTAGACAGTAGACAGTTTAAAGACCTGAAATCATAAATGAACCATCATGGACCAATCCATATAGAAATTAAATATTAAATGTGTCAGAGTAGTAATCTTTCCAGGGGAGGAATGTTTTGAATTGAAGATGTCCCAAATGACTTAAAAAAAAAAAAAAACCCCAATGGAAATCATGGTTATAAGCAGCACTGTAGAATGACTTATTTAGCATTAGAGCCAAAAAAAATTCATGTGCAGCATTTTTATTTCTATCCATTTTATGACTATCATATTCCACTCAGTGTATATATAACTTATATATCCCTTTTTAAAGTATCCTTTTCTTTTTAACACTCTAGTTATTTCTGATATTACATGATTAAAAATATCCATGATGAATATCTTTGCCTATGCAGATTTTCCCAGCTAACAGTTTCTCAGGAAGGGAACAATGATGTCAAAAGAGAATTTTCATTATCTTAAATCCATAATGCCCATTTGATTTGTAAAATGCATTTAGTACATTAAAGAGCAGTGTTCTTCAGTCCCCGTTGCACTGACAATCATTAATCCATTATAATCAAGAAGGAGAAAATGTTGATTTGCAGAAACATAACCTAAAGCTATTTTACATATTCTCTATCAATTCTTTCCCCCATTTGGGGAATTTTTTTGTAAATTCAACAGTGTGTAAGTCTGTGGCAGAGGTAAAGTTTAATTCTGGAACTTTCAGCTGCTCTCTTACTCTTCACGCATCTCAACCAACAGTGACAGGTAGACCAGAAAACTACTCTACTCTTCTCTCACTCAGGCAACTCAGCCATGGTACAGTGCACTACTGCTTCCTACTCTCTGTCCTCCTCTACCTCAGAGAAGGGACACTGTTCTTTATGTACATGAAGAACATATTCCCCAAATCAGTAGTTCCCAACTTTAACTACAATTACAATCATCTGGGTAACTTTCAAATTCCCCAAACCCAGCATACACCCCATACCAATTAAATCAGAGTCTCTACAGGTGGAAGCTGGCATGGTGTTTTTGCAAGTTCCCCGATCCCCTGCAGATTTTATCGTGTAGCCAAGGTTGAGAACCGCTGCTTTAAACCCTGCCAGAGTAGCACCGTAAGGTGCAGCGGCCACCATTGCAATACAAAGCACAGTCTGAACGTTTTCTTTACAAGGCCGTGGCACATATATGCTACATTTTAACAAAAACCTTTGATTTGGCTAGTGGCATCAACTGAGTGGAATTGCTCTGTAGTCAGAATTTGTCTTTAGGAGACAAATTATATGAAAATAAAGACTTTTTTTAAAAACACACAAGCCAGGAAGGCTGAGAGAGTTGGTGACCAGTTGTAAACTTCCTGTCACTATTGACCTACAATGCTGATTCCCCACACAGGAAATTCATTTTTCAAAAGGTTAGTCAAAACTACCGGATTCTGACTTGTTTAATAAATGGGTGATTCTGTTCACTATGCTGCATTTCCTATATTAGAGAAGATGGTTTAAAAGCTAAAGATGTGAGGATTTTCACTTTAGTTTTCTTCTTAAAAATCAATGAATTATTTTTTATTTATTTATTTTAATAATGAAGTGCTACTGTTTTTGCATCGTTGTTACTATTTTGACTGGATAGGATTTCTTCGCTCAGTGTAGCCACTGTAGTGGCCAACCAGAGCACCCAGACACCTCCGCCATAGGCTATTGTGGTGCCTCCTTTTTTATCCCTCCTCCACCTTTCTCACCTCCTCCCCTTTTGAATGCCTCAGATCCAAGATCAGTTTTCAAGAAATTCTTTACTTATCCTGAAATTTAAACTCACTCAAGCCCACCCTGGGGTTTTACTTCAGTATTTCTCTCTCTTCACTAGATGGCGCTCTAGACAAATTCATGTGCTTTTGGCTTTGGGTTGGTTCCATCTCTTTAATGACTCTTCGGGCAAGCTCAAATTTTCTACTGTGTCAGAAATGGCTGTTCACCCATGATCTGAATCCAAAGCAATCAGAAGTGGTTTTATTATAAGATTTAGCTAATTGAAAATTAAAGTTAGACCCACTTGAACAGTGGGTCTGTAACTATCAATGCATATAGTGTTTTTAGAATTTTAAAGATATACCTTATTATTTTATTTAATTCTACAGCATTTGCTCTCAGTTATCAAGACAATTATAGGCTTTAAAGCCGCTGTGCAGGCTTCATCTTACAAACATTTACTCCCTGCTTTTTCTATTAAAGCCACTAATAAAATCTAGTTCCCATCTTCTGTATATGAGGATCCAAACATACATTAACTTAAAATAATTGGGTTTATTTATATGGGTTAAAGCACCTGACTGCTATCTGAGACAGGATTAAATGGAAAGTATTCCTGATGCTTCTCAACAAAAATAGGGCCGTCCTGGCCCTGGGCCTGGTGACTGAGTCCTCAGCTAGAATAATAAACAGTACTTTCAGTGGGGTTTAGAAGCTGATAGGTGGAGCTGTTGCCTATGGTGCTGGTGCAAATTCTCAGGAAGCTTCATCAGACTTTCCAGCTATAGCCATTCACTGCCATTTTTCAGCTAACCTGGGAGGGCAGGATTTTTGTCCATTCTGGATACTTGAGTGCCAGTTTGCATCCCATGTTCATGCTCATCTAATCAAGGATCCTATTTTATGGATTTTTCTTTCTGGCTTCTACATTGATATAAATAGACTTTGAGGATGAGTTTGGATTCTTCTATCATAAAACTAAGCTTGGTGCCAAGTGTCAGAGAAAACCAGAGGCACAGTGCTTCCTTTTAACACTAGGGGAAATGCCACCTCAAGGAAACATATTACTGATCGGGAAAAGCAAGCATTATAGTCCATCCTTCCATTAACATGGCCTAGAGTTTGGCCTCTGTTCTTGATTCAGCAAATATGATGCACTTGACAATCAGAGCAGTTTCTTGGATGAAGATATCAGTGCCTGAGTGTTTACATGGCAATCTTTCTGATTGCCTGTTAGTTTTTATTCCTGTCACTCTCTGGAGTCCAACCCAGCCTTGGATGGGATTAGTCAGCCCTTTCACTTCCCAGGGCAGTGCCCTTATCATTTACATGAACTCTGTTTCCTCCTTCTAGTAATATTTCTCTAAAGAACATGAGGTACTTGGAGCAAACACCCAAGTAAACATGAAAGAGGATAGAAAGGAGAACTGACATATCTGCTAAGTCAGAGCTTTTGATAGAGACCAATAATCTGCTCATGACGAACTTTTGCCTCCATGGGAAATCTGGACACTAAGAACTGATGAAAGTTCCTGTTGGGAAAGACCTCTCTCCCCGTGTAGCCAGTCAATCTAACCTGACCTGGTGTTCATGTCAAAACAACAGGGAGCATGGGGACGCCTCAGGCGAAGTGATACCATTAGAAGTCAGGCTAACCTGGGCATGTGGTGGCTCTGCCCTTCACTTCTACCTTCCCATGCTGCAGGAGAGGGACAAAAAGAGAGAGTTGGAGCACCCAGAAAAGGCAACCAGATCAGAGTAGGACTGGGACCAAATAGGACACTCACCAAGGAATCATATGCCAGGCACTTTACTTAAAGGAGCCCCTTAATTTTATCTCATTTTTATTCTCTTATTCAGGCAAGACTCATCTACCACACTCTACCAGTATCAACTGTAATTTATTACCTCAGCTGCTGTATGGATCATACCATCCCACCACCAAATGTCCATTCACCAAAAGAGTCACTGTTATTACTCAGAACAATCTTGTATGACAGTATCGTCCCAATTTTCCAAATAAGGAAACTAAAACTTCAAAATCATCACTATAACATTCAGCATTACACAGCTGAGTCTGCGTTTGAATCCAGGCCTGCCTGCCCTGAGCTAGAGCCTGGGCCAAACTTTTCTTGCTCAGTCTTCTAGCCTTTGTCCTCACACCTCAATGAGGGCAGAGAACTAGTACTGAAAGGAGTACTAATGACCCGAAGGAAGTAGGAGTGGGAGATGACCAAGATGAAAGGAAACTTTTATTCCATCCAACGATGGTTAAGTGCAACTAAGCTGAATCTAAGGATGGAGTTCACTCTGCTTCCCCGTGGTAGCCAACACTGTCATTTGGATACTGGTAACACATACAAGAATACTTGCTCATTTTTAAAATATGAAGACATTGTCCCAAGCAATCTTTATTATTTCCTCCTCCTAAACCCTCAGCTTTAGTTCTTCCACAAAAATGAAGATATTTTAAAGCAGGATAAGCTTCTTATAGCTAGAAACATGATAGTGTCTGTTAAATCAGTATTTATCCATATCACTAGATATTCTTTACATCATGAATATTCTTTACTTAACATAGGATTTTAAGCAGTATAACTGACCCATTTTTAAAAAGCAGACTTTTTTGCTGAGATGGATAAGTTCCACTTATTTCAGAAATTCTTCCGCCAAAGAAAGCAAACACCATAGTCAAAACATCAATATCTTTAAAAAAAAAAAAGACACGTGCACCCCAAAATCAAAGTTTGCATTATATGAAAGAGGAGATGCCTTATAATCAAAGATCTCAATATAATTTGATAAACTGTCCAATGGGCACAGCTTTTCCAGAAGGTTTCCAGAAGATTCTTGGATCCAGTAGTAATGTTCTGACCAAGTTAAAACAATCACAGCTCTTCTTGGTGTTTTATTTCACCTTGGGGTCGGAGTGAAAGAGTACTGTTTAAGTTGTGGCAACAGCAAGACATAAAATCTGGGCCAGTCTGCAGTGATAATGAGGTCAACAGGTAGAGAAAAACCAGACGAGGCACAGATCCTTGTGATATTCAGGACTCTCATTAGTGTTTTCGCCAGTCGAGCGACATTTCCGTCCATCTTGCTATTTGGTTTCCTTTGATTATATAAGAATCCCTGAATGCTATTAAATCCCTCTTTGTGCTTCAGCTAAGTTTGAGTTGGCCTTTTATCACATTCAAAGGAAAAATAACAACTCATGACTAATGTACCATCAAACTGAAAATATAGGAATTATTTGACTCAAGAAATTTCAGGGCTCTATCAGAATTTTTTAACTTCTTGGTAGAAGGAAGCCAACTTCTTTGATAGAACTGCCAAATACTCCCTACCTTAAAAGGTCTCTCTGTAGGATCTGAGTGAGATGAAAGTAGTCAGAGGATAGCCTGTTGTGGATCAGACTTTTACATAAAAGGAAAAGGTACATCTGCACCAGCGCACTCAGCCTGCATGGGGGCATGCTAGTAGGAATCCAGCACAGCTCTGGGCTTCTGCTTTGCCTGAAAGATATGAACCCAGGAGCCACGGAGAGCCAAGCCTTTGAATATGGAGACACCCCCCCCCCTTTTAAATAGTGCTCAGGAGAGGGGCTAAGGATTTCCAATCATATTTAAGTTATGTGAATAATTCATAGTCCTTAGGCAATTGGGGAGTGCTATGAACATCAGCAAATACCACTAATAATTTTTTTTCCTGGACAGAAATTTCAAACATCAAGGCATCGCATTCAATACCCTCAACAGCCCCTATGAAATTTTCCAGGCTCCTCAGATTTAGGCTCCTCCACAGAGAGGAGCAATTAGACAGATGAGAAGAGGCAGGGAAAGGGGGTAGGTGAGCTGGGGAGAGAGTGTTCTCCACTTATACAGCAGGTCTAGGGAACAGAAGAGAGCTCAGTCCCAGTGTGAGCATCTGCAGGCACCATCTCCTGCCCACTTCAGCCTGATTTTCTAAAAGGAGAAGCTACATTCTGCCTGGTGAGAGAAGAGGAGATAGGGAGCTTTATGGTTTCATCTGTGTTTTACCCAGCACTGCCTGTAAGTAAGTCTGCCTCCCCTCTCTCCCATGCTTGCCATGCCTACACCAATGGTTGATGGTTACTGTCCAATCTATCTCAGAAAATGGTTTATGTTTGAAAATAAAGTTTCAGAAATATAAATAATCTTGAGGTGAAATCATCCTGGATTTCAAGTGGATGCTATATCCAATGACTGGTGTCCTGGTAAGCAGGAGATGACAGAACAAAGAAGAACACCTGTGAGGAAGAAGGCAGAAATGGGAGTACTGCTCCGCAAATGAAGGAATGCAAGGACCACTCAGAAGAGTTGAGAAAGGATGCTTCCCTGGAGCCTCTGGAGCAAGCATGGCCCTATTAACACCTTAATTTTGGGCTTGTAGCCTCCAGAAACATGAGAGCATAAATCCCTATTGTTTCATTCAAGCTGCAAGGTTTTTGGCAATTTGTTACAGCAGCCACAAGACACTAATACAGTCTGGAAGCCTTTTAGGCAAGCGTCCTATGCCCAACACCAATGTCCACACTACCTCCTCTCCCCAACACACCTCACCCTCACCCTACCACCTCTCATCTCCACCCTTCACTTTCCCATCCCAACATCAAGGATCCCATTTCTTAAATATAACTCATGGCAGTTTCAAGAGTCAAAGAAAATCAATTTGATAGAATCACTTCTCATCAGTGTAGATGAGTGTAGATGATACATTACTATGTGCCCAAAATATTTCCATTGTTAGAAAAGATTTTTAAAAACAAATCTTTAATTGGTAGAATTCACTAGTGGGTAAGAATGCCTCATGTTTTCCTAGATTCACTTCCCTTCTAAAGAAGGAAAAGCACTCCCTGGGGACCTACGGGTTCAGGACATGGGGGACTTTCAAAGGAACATCAGAGCAGCATCACGGCATTTCTCCCCATTCTCAGTCAAGATCATATGAAAAACTGCTTCCCTAATCTCGACTCTGTATTCCCATCATCTTCCACCTCCTACACTCCCCCATCCACACCCCAAAGACATGGGAGCTAAAATAGACCTTAGACATCATCTCATGCAAAGTCTTCATTTTACTGATCAGGGAACAGGCCCAGACAGTATTTATCTCACACAGCTCACATGTGGGGGGCTAAGATAAGCACCAGAATCTTCCTCTTTTAAATAAGTCACTGATCTGCCTGAGTGCTCCCCATGAGCCAGATACTGTGCTCAGTACATTGGTTACATTGGAGCATGAGCTTCCTCTAGACACATCAGTCCTCAGAGTCACAATCATTTAAAAATCTGCAGCAACATTCGATTACAAAAAGAAACAGAAGAAAAAAGAAAACCACAGAACAGCAAGAGGATTGTGTAAAACACTTCTTTTCCCATGGAGACCTCTTTGTCTCAGAAGGCATGTGTGTGATCTGCTTCTTTCCAATCTCTTCCTCTGATCTCCTTCATTCCCACTCCTTTGGCCTTTTCTACCCTTGCTCTTCCCCACATGGTGGTTACCCCTTGCAAAGTGAGACCCACAATGTTCTGAGTGTCAATCCTGTCTGCCTGGAAGGGCTTCCGAGGCCATGGTGGGTGCAAAGAGGAGCACCCTCATTGTGGAGCACCTATAGGAGGAGCCCTGCCCTGGTCTCCATGTCCGTCCTTCACACTCTTCACATGCAGATATGCAAAGTTTTGGTGTTGTGTGACTCAGAACCCATTTGGCACCAATGTTGGGGATGGTCAAGAAAAGGAAAAAGGAAGCAGCAGAAGGAAAGAAACCCACATCCTGCTGCAAGCAGATCCCATTCTTAGAATCTCTTTAAGGAGTCTGAAAATGAGGTTAAGTAACTGGACTAGGAACCAAGAAACTGAGAACTTGCTTCAAACCCAGTGCTGTTTGTACCACGTCTGGATTCCCATACCTGTCTCGGCAGTTCTGCAGGGAAACTTCAGCAGGTAACTAACCAGAGAGTTCAGTCCCAGGCCTCTGGTCCCTGAGATACCCCTGTCTCAGTCTCAGGCCCACCTTTATCAAGACCCAAGTGAGGACAGGAGTTATTTTTAGAGGAGCTGTAGAGTTGAGGCCTGGGTCTTCCAGTGCCAAGTCCATGGCCCTGTGGGCACAACTGTGTCAGATGTGCATCATCTTTGCCATCTATATTTCTCAGTTCTCGCTGACTTATAGGGAAATGAGGCTGTGCAGACGCTAACAGAAAATATTTCTCTCTCTATGTAGTTCCCTCTTTCCAAAAGCCCTGCTCCCTTCTCCCACTTGGAACCTATACTCCAGGGCATTCCTCCGACTTTATTCATCTATCCCCTGCCTCTGCTGGTGAGAAATGAGAGGGACACACTGCGACTGTGGCCACGTAGATGCCTGCCATGCTGGCTGGGCACTGTCTCGACCACAGGCTCACAACACCAGCAGTGGGTGCCCCTGAAGCAGGAAGACTCTCCTTCAAGGGACTGCATTATCTTCACCTGAGTCAGCAACTTGGAGTTATTACCTTAAAGTTAAAGTTATGTAAGCTTTATTTTTTAATGCTTAATTTTTAATTGAAGTAATGCTGTTTTTTTTAACCTGATGTGGATTTTAGTATGTCAACAACTGTATATAGTACATCATGATCACTATTAAAAATCTATTCCATTTTGGATCAGAAGTTTATGGTACAGGTGGTGGGAGAACTCTGGGATATACAAGGATATAAAAATATACAAATGGGTAATCAACTTTAAAAAATAAATTAATTTTAAAAATCAATTAAAAAATTAAATACTGTGTATAAAAAAAGAACATTGTGATATATGTACACAATGGAATATTATTCCACAATCAAAAAAGACAAATTTGATGCGTGCATTTGTGATAACACAGATGGAGCTAGAAGAAACCATTTTAGCAGAAATATGCCAGAAAGATAAAGAGAAATACTGGATAATCTTACCTATATGCGGGATATAGGGAAGACCAAAAAAGGAACAAGGAAAATTAAAAACTGTCAGCATAACTGAAGCATAAAGCAAGAGAGGGGGAGGGTATAAAGTCAGGGGAGGGATGGGCACAAGAGATTAAGATGATGGTTCATGGGTGACAAGGTGGTGGGAGAACATCAGAGCAAAAATATGTGTGTGTACATGTGTGCAATCAATTTTTTTAAATAAAATGAATGTATTCAATTCCTCACCAATTGACTCTTTCTGCCCAAATTATTCAGCTTGTCCCTTCTCTTGTCCGTCTGGTAACACTAGCTTAGCCTTATAAAATTTAGTTCATTCTTTTATTCTGTCTCTTTGTGTACCTATCACGGGTAAGTGAAATCACATGGTGACCTTTATTTCTTGGGGACTTGGCTGTGAGCTGCATGCCTCTGCTCCCTCTCCCCTTTTATTCCTTCCCACTGGTTGAAATATAGACACTGGACCTGGAGCAACCAACATAGACCATAAGGAGCACTTGGAAAAGAAAGCCCTAAATTCTCAATCCGTGAGCCAGAATGAGTTTCTGGTGCCACAGGACACTACACCTATCTGCTTCCAGGTTCCCATATGAGTGAGAAATAAGCTTCAATATCCTGTGAATCATGCTATTTGGAGATTTGCATCTCATAGCTGAAACACATCCTATGAATGTTTCAGCTTTAACAATCTCAGTTAAGTGTGCAGCAGCAACTAAATAAAGGAGACCTGTGCATTTGGAGCAATATAATAGTCAATTGTCCCATTACATGAAATCCTGAGATAAGGATTTTCAAAGTGTGTTCTGTGGCTCAACATCGTTGGGCCCTGAGGGCTGTGTCTCTGCAGTAATCATGGCCTGTTCACAGTCTGGCTGCCATTGCACAGTCTCGCACAACAGCATCCAGAGGTGGCGAGACCTTTCCCCAAAGCTCAGAAGCAGATTTTCCCTAACTCAGTATTCACCCAGTCCTTTCAACAACAGTCCAAAAAGTGAGATTGTCAGAAAACACACACACTCACACACATACACACACACACACCCCAGAGAGAGAGAGAGATGCACATGCACACACACGTACACACACCCCAGAGCGAGAGAAAGAGAAATGCACATGCGCAGTGGGGCACATTATTATTTCAGCAAAATCACTGGTCTATTAGTAAAAAAGGATATTGAAGCTTATTTCTCACTCACATGGGAACCTGAAAGCAGACAGGACAACAGTGGTTGGTCAGGGCAACAATAACATCAGTATTACTAATTTAAAAACTCAGGTATGGGGTACAGACGTTTCAGTCCTTTATCTGATTTTGTTCTTTTGTTGTGTTGATGTTGTCCCAAATTCCAATGTGGTTGGGTGGATATGTAGTTTTTCCACGTCCCGTGACTTAAGCCTAAAGAATGAAATGAGAAAATTATTTTTTGCTAAACTTGCCACTAAAAAAGATTCTGATTTTATCCTTCACTGTCTCTGTCCAAATCTACCTCACAGAGAAATAGAAGCTATTTATTTTCAGAAATCCACTTCAAGAGCTCCTGAGCCTTTCCCTGGCATTCTGCCCCTGGGCTATTGGTTCTGTTCCTAAATACCAAGTCTGCCCTTCCTCTGTGAGCTCTCTGACTTTCCTTCTTCATGCACTTTTCCTCCCTCTCCCTTCCAGACTTTCCCTGAGTCTTTCTTTTCTTATTGTTCTTTTCCTCTTCATTTCTTTTGTCTTTCTTGCACCTTCTCCTTTCCTGCCTTTCAACTGCTGCTAATATGGAAGTGTTCCCGGCAGATCTGTTTTCTACGATTTTTTTCAAGTTCATTATTCTTACTTTTAAAAGCAGGTGTATATTTTCACTTTTAAAAGCATGACCCTTGCAGAAGAGCTATCTCAAAATTAAACTAAAGTAAATGAACACAACTCCCCACCCGAGCCCACCCCAACCCAGTCTCACCCATTTCTATCATGTGACTGATTAATTGCATTCAGCATGCAAGAGAGAACTGTAAAAAGCAATATCCTATTAGACTCTCCTCTTTGATTCGATCTAATTAATTCAGCCAAGCTCTGGCAGGCAGCACAAAGCCATATGGACTGTCGTGAAGCCCAGCAAATATTCATGGAGCTGGATCCACTCAGGTACTTGGCCACCAACCCAGTGATCTGGCTTGCACCCAGCACTAAGCAGGAAAGTCTTGTACAGGGGGAGCCAGAGACTGGATTACAACCCTCTGAAATTCATAGGCTGAAACCCTAACCTCCCATTTGACCATTTTTGGAGATAGGAGTTTTAGGGGGTATTTAAGATTAAATGTGATCTTATGGGAAGACCTTTCTCCAGCAGAGCTGTGGCAATATCTCTCTCTCTCCTTCTCTCTCTCTCTCCCTTATTCTCTCTTTCTCTTTCTCCTTACTATGTGAGCACATAGCAAAAAGGGGGTTCTTTGCAAGTCAGGAAGAGGGCTCTCACTAGAACCCAAACCAGTTGATACTTTGATCTTGGAATTCCAACCCTCTAGAAGCCCTCCAATGGAAGCAATAAATTTCCATTGTTAAGTAACCCAGTCTATGGTTCCCTACCATGGCTTGGTGTAAGAGTCTGGAGATGAAGGGCATAGCACAACATGGAAGCACTTCCCTATCCAGCCTTCTCAGGAGCTGAAGTTCCAGTTCATTAGTCCCTGCTTGTTCATTCATGAATCAACAAAATAAACTCTGGTTTCTGGTGGTTTTGAAGTGAGGAGGTAACAAAATTTTCCTAAAGCAATAATGTCTCCTTTATATCTCTGATGATTTCTCTATTATTATTGCTGAGTGATTTTTTTTCCTTATTTAATTTCACTCATAACATTTTGATATAAATGTCATCTCTAAAAAATAAGGATTCTTGAAAAACCATCATAATGATGACAGCTCTCAAAATTAAAAGTAGTTTCTGAGACATAAACCCAGTCTGGGTCTTGCAGAGCCTGGCTCAACCTGAGAAGGGCCCACATCAAGAACTGCACAAACAGCAAGTGCTGGTGAAGGTGAGGAGGAAAAGGAGCCCTATTACACTGTTGATGGGAATGTATACTGGTCCAACTCCTATAGGAAGAAATGTGGAAATTACTTAAAAGACTAAAAATGGATCTCACATAAGACCCTGTGATCCCACTCCAATATATCTGACCAAAGAGTACAAAATCACTTTTTCAAAGGTAAACCTGCACTCTTCTGTTTATAGCAGCTCCATGTATAACAGTCAAAATATAGAAAAAACTTAAATGTCCCAGAATGGATGAGTGGATCATGAAGATGTGTTATATAGATGCAATGGAATACTACTCAGTAGTCAAAAAATATAAACTCATGCCACCTGCAGCAATATGGACAGAACTGGAAGAGATTATGCTCATCAAATGGGCTGAGAAGAGAAAGATAAAGATTACGTGGTTTCACGTATATCCAGAATTTATATAAATTGAATAAATGATCAGACAATGACAAACTGTGAGACTGACCCTTGAAAGCAGATGGCAGTTGAGACCCTCAGGAGGAGCAGGAAAGAAACAGGGAGAAGGGGAAAGCAGGGAACAGTGGGGGGAAGAAGAGCACCCTGGAGAACTTAGAATGGAAAGTGGGCACTTTGGTAATGGGGAAATTATGGTGACCACACCTGAGAGGACAAATCCTATATTATGAAAAAAATAAAGAAGGATTAAAAAAAAATAAGTTGAGGTAATTCCTCCAATTCATCAACTATTTAATATACAGTCACCATAATTCTAATTGTTTCACAGGTACATTATTGTGTGTAATTTTCATCTCTACAAATTGTTTTCATCTCTACAAATTGAATTACTATCCAAATAAGGCCACTCAGTGATAATCTTTTTTATATTCCTTAAGTCTTGTGTGATCTGCTGAATCATCTTTCATCATTTCATTTCCTTGCATTTTTTTGTTACTGCTGTTAAAGAAACAACTGGGAGATTTGTTTCTCTGGAGTTGCTCAGTATAGCTCTATAGTATTTAACATGCTACTCTTCTTTGCAATGTCTTTATAAATGACCAGCTGGATCTAAAGTCTTGGTCAGATTCAGCATGAATTTCTTTAAGTTTTGGAGTAGTGGTATGGTCTTCTGTGTGGGGAATATGAGATCTAGTTCTTTGTGATGTTGACAGACTCAGATGGTTAAATGGAGACTCATGAATTCATTAAGGAATTCAAAATGATGATATTTTATCAATTATTGTTTACTTACTAACTGGAATGGTTCTATAAAGAGACGTGTCCTCATCTACTGTTTAGTTACCCAGTGGCATAGTTCAGACAGAATCCTCAGGGTAATGTATGGTTATGTCCCACTTCTTATTTGTTTAATATTAGTCTCAATAATAATAAGAAGTTTAATAATAGTGTTGGTTCATAGGTATTATCCAAAGGCAACAAAGTGGCAATTATTCTGAGTTGTTTATCTGGTTTTTTGTACAATATGAACTTGAGGATTTTAACAAACTGTATGTATTTCAACCCATCACAGTTTTATCCTTTTTAATGTTAACATTATTCAATCTTTAGTCAAGGGGGAGTCTTTCCAGATCCACCCCTAAGTCTTTTTTGACATAGCTTAATAAGCTATCTTTTTCATGTTCCTTTCTTCCTTGATTTCTGAAATGAAAAGGTATCTGAGGTTTTTCTTTGCATTTCTTAACCCAGACTAGAATTTCATCTCTACAAGGAACTCTGTTTTTTCTCCATGGGAAATAACAGTGCAAGATCACACCCCAGCTACTGAGAATGTTCGTTGCTATGAGGCTGAAAATTATTGTCTTGACTATTTCTGCAGCCAGCACTAGAAAAAGAAAATTAGAAAATGTTTTTAAAAGATAAAATACTACATGAGAACATATTTGATACTGGGTCCAAAAAGGGGGGCAAAGCCACTAACTGACAAGCTGCAGGTCCGTATCACCCCCGCATAGCAGTTGACACTCAAAATGCAGTTTAACAACAGGGTTTTATTAACAAGGGGGTTCAACAGGGAAAACGAAAAGTCCTTAAAGCCACAAGTGACAGTTATCTTAGCCCAGTCACCATTCTCGGTCCCAAAGATCCCAAAGACACAGTCCAAGATGGTGCCCCTACAAACCTCAGAGGCAGGCACTTTCACCAAGTCCCGTTCTTTCTCAGACATCTTTTCTTCTTTCCTCTCAAGTGTTCCATGCTGCTCCACTTCTCCAAGGCTCTTCAGACTTCTTCCACAATTGCTGATGCACAAATCAACTTTCTAAATTGCTGCCCATCAATAGGTACCAGCTTTCCATATCACCTTACTGCAACGCCATACTCTCCACACTGGCCACTCTTCTGCCAGATACCATGGCTCCTTGTCACCTCCATCTCACCCTTCCAGGGGCTTTTACCCAGCCTGGTTACTCGGGCTACTCTTTTTCTCTTTCTCTTCCTCTTTCTCTTTCTCTCTTCCCCTCTCTCCCTCTCTCTCTCTCTGTCTCTCTGTGTCTGTCTCTCTGTGTCTGTCTCTCTGTCTCTGTCTCTGTCTCTGTCTCTCTCTCTCTCTCTCTCTCAAAAAAGTTCTCTGTTCCACTAGTCTTGCTCCTTGCCATTTTATCCCCCCTGCTTCTGGTTCAACTTCCTGTTCCAACTGCTACTTCTGGCATTTAACTGCCACTGCCCAATGGAGGAGGGGCACCTTGTTAACTACCACAAGGGAGGGGCACCACACCTTGCTAACTGGTAAAAGGCGGGGAGAGGGAAGGGGCACCCAGTTTCATATTGATACCTTAAGTTGAGGAGTAGACTTTATTAAATCTTTTCTTCCTTAAGTATGTTTTCTCCCACACCTAAAACTGGTTGTCAACAACACTGGAAATGATGGAATGAGAATATCACACATTGTTCTTTTACTTTATTCCACATAAGTCTTAAAGAACAAATGCCCACATTCCCCAACAACTGTGATGAATGAATACTGCAACTGTGTTAACATTTGCTAACCATCCACTACATTTGTCTTTAATGTGTACTACAGATACACTGTTTAATTATTAAGATTTCAAGTTTTTTGGAAAAGATCTCTTTTGTGTTCAATTTTTTAGAATGGCACTCTGACAGATCTGATGAGGACCAAGACAGAAAAGAGAACCAAGAGAATCAGATACTCTCACATCCAGCTTAATTTTATGCTCCTGCCTCCTTCACTTGGCCCCTTGAATGCCTGGGTCCCCTGTCACCTCACCCCTTCCTCGGCCACTCTGGACTGCCTTCTAGCACCCTGAAAGTCATCTCCATGGCCTACTTATTTTTGACCCTATACAGTGATGTGGATCAAGATTCACCAAAACATATTTATATACATTTGTTAATAATTTTAAAAATAGACTATTTTTAAGAGAACTTTTAAGGTCACAGTCACATTGAAGAGATGATACAGTGATTTTTCACAAACCTCTATTCCTGTATATGCACTGTCTTCCAGATCATGAATACCCACCACCACAGTGGTCATTTGTTACAATCAGTGAACTCCCATTAACGTACCATGATCATTCAAAGACCACGATTTATTTTAGGGTTCATTCTTGGTTGTGTTTTCTATGGGTTTGGACAAATGTAGTGACATGTATTCATCACTATAGTATCATATAGATTAGTTCCATGTCCTAAAAATCCCCTATGCTTTATCTAGTCATATTTCCTCTATGATAATTCCAGGCAACCACTTATTTTTTCTTAGTGTCTTCATGGTTTGTCTTTTTCAAATACAATATGTTGGAACCATACAATATGTAGCCTTTAGATGGACTTCTTTCACTTAGTCTTGTGGACCTAAGTTTCTTATGGCTTGATCCTTTTTGGTTTTGTTTTTGTTTTTTGTTTTTTGTTTTTGAGATGAGGCCTCACTATTTTTGCCTGTGGAACCGCAGGCTCATGTTGTCCAGGGTGCCACAGACTCAAGCAATCCCCAGTCTCAGCTTCCCAGGTAGCTGGGATTATAGGCGCATGCCACCACCCCCAGCTATCTTTTTTTGGAACTAGGTCTCTTATGTGCCCCCAGCGGGACATGAACCATGATCCCTGACGCTGGCCACAGCTTCCTAGGCTGCTGCTTACAGGCATGTGCCACCATGCCCACTGATAATTTATTTTTAATGATGAATGATATCCCCTTATCTCGATGTAGTATAGTTTAGTACTCTGTTCACTTATTGAAAGACATGTTGGTTGCTTCCAAGTTTTTGGCAAGTATAAATAAAGCTATGAAAAATATCCATATGCAGGTTTTGTGTGAACATAAATTTTCAATTCCTTTGGGAAAATACCAAGGAATGTGATTGCTGGATTATATGATAAGAACACGATTAGTTTTCAAAGAAGTTGCCAATTCATCTTCTAAAGTGGCTGTACCATTTTCATTCCCACCAGCAATGAGTGAAAGTTCCTATTGCTCCATATCTCTGCCAACATTTTGTGTTGTCAGTGTTCTGAATCTGGGCCATTGTAATAGGTGTCTAGAATTATCTCTTTGCTTTAAGCCATACTTCCCAGATGGCATATGGTGTAAGAACATCTTTTCATATTTATTTGCCATCTATATGTCTTCTTTGGTATAGTGTCTAAGAGTTTAGGTTCATTTTTTAATCAGGTTGTTTATTTTCTTATCATTGAATTTTGAGAATTATGTGTACAATTTAGATCAGTCCTTTATGAGATATACGTTTTGCGAATATTTTCTCCTAGGTACAGTTTCTTTTTTCATTCTTTTGACAATGTCTTTTGCAGACCACAATGTTTTCATTTTAATGAAGTCTAGCTTCTTGGTCTCTCTTATGGATCATGATTTTGGTGTTTTCTCTAAAAAATTATTACAAAACCAATGTTATCTAGATTTCTCTCCTACTGTTATCTTTCTAGGGGTACACAGTTTAACACATCTGTCATCCATTCTGAGTTAATTTTTGTCAAGAGTATGGATTTGTATTCAGATTTTTTTTCTTTTCTTTCTCTCTCTTTCTTTCTTCCCTTTCTTTTTTTGCTTTGGATATCCATCCAGCTGTTCTAGCGCCACTTATTGAAAATACGCTAGCTGCATTATATTGTCTCTTTGTCCAAGATCAATTGGTCATTTTTATGGGGCTTATTTCTAAGCTATCTGTGCTGCTCCATTAATCTGTTTATCTATTTCTCTAATACTAATTTGGTTACTGTGTCTGTACAGTAACACCAGTTAAGAAATTATCACAATAATTCAAGTATGAGGAGTGGTATTATCCTCAGAGAAGTATGATAATAGAAGAAATGGCACAGAGAAGTTGGATTCAGTATCTAAACATTAAATTAAAATTTAATATTTTTTCACATATGTGTCTGGAGTATGGTTAATGCCTGTTCGATGGATAAAACTCAAATTCATACTGGTACATGTTGAGCTTAAGGTTTCTATTAGAAAACTAAATGGTAATGTCAACTAGGTAGTTGAAATGGAGAAGAGTTTATACTGGAAATATAAATTTGTGAATTATCAGTATATAAATAGTATTTAAAGTTAGTAGTCTTGATAAGAGTGTCATGGGAGTCTGTGTACATTAAAAAAAAAGAAGAAGACCAAGGTTCAATCTGATCAGACCCAACATCAAGAGTTTGGAGAGAAGAAGAGGATGTGCAAGTAAGACAGGGAATGAGTAGACAGTGAATAGCAGAGAACCAGCTAACCATGCTGTCATATAAATCAAAGTAAAGTATTTCAAGGAGAAAGGAAAAATACTCTTACTCTGACAAATGCTATTAGAGTTTAAGTAAGGTGAAAGATGCTAGTCATTAGATTTAGCAAGGTTATTGATGGCTTTAGCAAAATATGCTTTGGTGGAGAAGTAAAAGAAAGCTCATGAATGAATGAAGAACAAATTGGAGAAGAGGAAGTAGTAAGACTTTCTTGCTATTAACAGAAAGAGAAAAATATATTAATGGAGCCAGATTTGAGAAAGACAGTTTCCATCACCACCCACTCCTCACCCCCCACCCCAGAATAGCAAAATAAATGTATGTTCTTATGTTGATGAGAAAATAATCTGATGAAAAGTAAGAAAAATATAAATGTTTAACAAGAAAAAAATTGATAAAAGCAATATCCTTTAGTAGGAGAGAAGGATGGAATCTAACATGCAATGGAAGGGATGGGTTCAGGTAGGAACCTGGATAAATTCATTATGTTAACAGGCAGGAAGTATGTAGTTGCAAGTAAGAGTGCTTGTAGGAGGAGATTTGGGAAATTTTGTTCTGATTCTTTCAAGTTTCTCAGGGAAGCAAAAACTGAGGTCTTTGAAGCTAAAGACATTATCCTCTGATTATTTGTAAAATAAAAGAATCACTAGTAGAAACTAATTTTTATTCTTTGTGTGTTTTTTCCTTAATCTCACTGAACAATCATCAATATTACTAATTTTTGCAAAAAATCACCATTCACTATTACTGATTTTCTTTATTATGATTTCTGTGATTTTCATGTATTTTATTTATTCCCACTTTACTTCCTTTCTTCTGTTATTTAGGGTTATTTTGCTGACTGTTTTCTAGGACCTTATTATCAGAGGTTTACTTTATTAATAGCCACTCTTCCTATCTCATATGGAGTTACCATTAACATTTTTCTTTATAGGCCGGGCACGGTGGTTCATGCCTGTAAGCTTCAGCCTATGAAGTGACTGGGGCTAGGGATCGCGGTTCGAGTCCCACCTGGGGCCCGTAGTGAGACCTAGTTCCAAAAAAATAGCTGGGCATGGTGGCGCTCGCCTGTCATCCCAGCTACCTGGGAAGCTGAGGTTGGAGATTGCTTGAGTCTGTGGTACCCCAGGCAACACGAGCCTGTGGTTCCATGGGCAAAAACAGCAAGACCTAGCCTCAAAAAAAAAATTTTTTTTCCTTTATAAAATGTGTCAGTTTCATTTCACAATCAGCTATATATATCCTAAATTTGCAATCACTCAGTACAAAATATCACCTTGTTTCTATTATATTTCTTCTATGACTCAAGAGTAATATTATGATACATTTCTTAATTTTTAAAAACAGGAGCTTTTCTACCTATTTTATTATCAATTTTTAATTTAATTACATTGCTACTGGAACCAAGGTTCTTGGTTCTATGTTCTTTGAAGTTTATTAGGACTAATATTATGACCTTATGACCTTATCCTTTATGATAAATATTCAGTGTGTACTAGGGAAACTGGTATAAACCCACAATGAATAGATGTAGTTTTTTAACTGTGATCACCAGATCAGGTTTATAATGTTATTAAAATCTTCTGTAGTTTACTTATTCTGATGTGTCAAATGTATCATTTATAAGAGGAATATGATAAAACCTGCTTTGACTAGATTTGTCTCTATTTTCATTACATTTCAATAAATATATTACTCTGAGCTCTGAACTGGGATGTTTAATTGTTTTGAGTATTTAATCCATTTACATTTAGTGTAATTAGAGATTAATTGTAATATCAACCACATTTTTTTGTGCTTTATTTTTGCTCTACCCATTTACTTTCTTTTGTGGGTCCTGACACCTACTTATCAAAGCCTGATCAGTAGAGTTTCCTCCTTCCAGACAATAGCCAAGAAACTTAGAACACTTCTAACTCATTTATTCTACTTTGAATTGACCTGTTCTTAGCATATATTAATTCTATCTTGTTTTTAACCTCATAAGATACTGTTTTCTTGTTTCATGAGCCCTTCATTCTTTCTTTTATCCAGAATCTCTTTCCATCTGCCTGAAGATCATCCTTGATAATTGTTTTTATTAATCATCTCTTTGTAGCAAACCTTGTCAGTTTCACGCAACTGAAAATACATTTTGTCTTCATTATTGATAGATACTTTCATTTGGTATAGAATTTCAGATTGGCTGTTGGTTTGGATTCATTTTTTAACATTTAGTAAATATGAAGATATTTACTATGAAGTAGAAGATATTTTATATTTATATTTTATATTTATTTTATAAATAAATTTATATTTTTTATAAATAAATTTATATTTTATATTTTATATGAAGTAGAAGATATTTTATATTTTATATTTATTTATCTTCTACTTCATATTTATATGAAGTAGAAGATATTTAGTAAATATCTTCTACTATTTCTTTGCTCTTGTCTTAGAATTGAAAAGGTGGTTTCTGCAAGGTTAGTTGTTTACAGATTCAAGCAGGTTTCTATATTAATGACTCCCAGTGAAGTATAGTGCCTAGCATTCCCCCCACATGGAGAAATTAGGCACCATTCCAGCATTAAGCTCCATTTCCAATCAACATAGTTAGTCAAATAAGAGAGTCCAACTAAGACTAGCAGTGCAATCCTTTAATTAATCTCTAGCATCATTTAATTCCCCCTCAAAAGATCAATAAACCATTGCTTTAAGTCACTAAATTTGGGGGTGAGTAGTTATACAGCAACATGTAGCTAAAAAGGAAATTGGTACCTGAAAGTACAAAAAATCTAAAATATTAGCCATTGAATTTGGAACTGGACAGTAAATGGGAGGCTGTGAATTTGGTCAGGCAACCAGCTAGAGATGAAATCTGATGCATGGTAGACACATTACTAGAGGAAAGACAAGAACTTGCTATTGGATGATGTTTGAAGACAACCATTGTTTTGTATGGCAAAACAACAACAAAATTGTTGTATGCAGTAACTTTGAAGATGAAAGAAATATACTTAGATGAACTTGTAACTGTGGCTAAGAAAATATCTAGTCAGGATGCTGAAGGTATAAATTCATATGCTTCTTTTTAATACATATGATGAAATACATGAACAAAAAATAGAAAATATAGAATATCAGGACCTATTGAGTCATAAAAAAAGTTATTTATCATCCCTTCATCACTCTAGCCAGCAAAAAATACAGAAATAACTTTCAGGTAAAGATCCAAGTATATATATAAACTCCATTAAGATCTCAGAAAGATAAAAGCAATATTTAGCAAACTTTCTTAGGTAGGTAAAAGTGATTGTAAGAATATTAAGGGTAGTGTTTCACAGTAGCTGGATATACTAAGAGTAGGGAGAATCTGTTTTAGTCTCACAGAGCCTCATAGCTTCTGGAGCATGAAGCAAATTTTACCCAGATAAATCAGAAACTCATACTGTTTTTTTTTAAGTTGTACCATCTTAGACTCAAAGGAACAGAGGTAGCTTAAAATAGTTACTGTATTTTGTGAGTGTCTACCTTTAGGGTATAAAACTACTTGAAATCACAACTTTAGAGTCAAAGCAGGACCTTGTATACATGGAGTACATAATTGGTCACAAAGATGAAGTCCATAAAAAGTTTGTTGAATGAATGTTTCTTCTTATTATAAATATGTTGCTCTTTTCATTGTGAATTTTCTCATTGGCAGACTCCAAAGTTTGAGAAAGTTGTTTCTATCATCCACCCCCTAAATGTAAGTTATACTCTAAGAAAAGCCAGTCAAAAATTTTAAACTCTATGGTGAGACAAATAGAGGTGATATAAATCCAGATCTTAACTTTATTTAGCCAGGCTGACTACATGCCAGGTCTCTGAAATTTCTCTGTGGGTAAAGACTTCCCTTTAGTGTGATTAACAGTGGGGTGATACTTTTCTTCCCTCTTAAACTCACATCTTCATATTGGGAGATGTGTCTCTATACCATCAAGGGCATTTTATTAGTTTTCTCATTAAAAAAATATTTTTCCAAACCATTTTCAAGAATCTGGAGTGTGGAAACACCAAATCAGTCTCAGGATATACCTTTACAAAAGAATTCAATTATCCGAATACCAGTTCAGCTTCCCCTCCATTGCCATAATCCCTTTTACCCAGCCCATTTGCAGTGCAGGGGAACAGTAAATCTCCATCTTAGTGACAGTGACTGTTACTCAGTGAGTAGGAGCTCCCTCACTTCCAAACGTCCTGGAGCATGTTCCCCATTTGGTGAGGTGTCCTATTTATACCAGTGACCTTCGCCACATTCAGACTGGAACAGCTGCGCAATATGTAACAGGCAGAAAGTAACCTGACACATGTTTCAAAGAGAAAATTGGAAAGGGATATGTATCCAGCCTTCCTTCCAGCACTCAAAGGCTATGCTTTTTTGAGTCTCAATCACAAAAATAACAAAGGGGCCATGACAGAAGAGGCTGTTTTAGGGGAAATCATTTTGACTCCTTAAAGTGAGAGCCTAAAATAAAGACTAAAATGTGTTAGAAAAAAAAAAAAAAAACCACTGAGACGAATGATATCCCCTTCTGAATTTGAAGCAGTACCTTTTCAATGGTACCATCCTTCATTCCACTTAACCTATTTAAAATAATCATTGGTTAAATTCTCAGTGTCCTTAAGAGGCAGGATGCCTGTCTCTCCCATGCCTGGTTAACTTGGTGCTGCACAAGACACTGTCTCTCCATTCATGTGCTATAAAGTCTTCGCACAGCACCCTCCTTAAGTGCCTCCATTAATAGGGAAACAAGCTCAGATTGCTACAATTGCTAGACTAGACTCTGGAAGACACAACCTACACTTGCATTCTCCTCATCTCTGAAACACATTTCCACTTGCTAACAGGGCAGTGGGGAAACAGTCATGCTGTTTTACCATCATTAAACTGTCAGTACTGTTCTCAGGGAACACAAAGAGTATACAGACACATGAATATGTTCAACCAATTTGGATGTGAGCTTATTTTTCTTTTAAGAACATGAGGACTTATTCCTTTCTCTCATGCCCCACCCAATTTTACCCACCAGCCAATTTCCAGGCTATAACATTTAATTTTTCTTCTTTTTTCCAGAGAAAATAGGTTTTAAAAAGAAGAAGAAAGTCATTTCACTGATATCAAATGAAATCTTGCCCCCAAATTCAAATGGGTATCAGAGTCGAATAAATAAGTCGAAATAAGAAAATCTTGTCTGTAAAACTGGAGATTCAAATCTAGAAAGGCTTTCTTTTAAGTCCCTAGCTCATTCTAGATTCTAAAATTCTATGATTTAATAAAGAAAGCTGGTGAGAAGGAAAGACAAGTGAGTGAAAAACTTGGAGCTATTTCAAGAGATGACTGTCATGTTCCATTTTCACTATAGCAGGACAAGGCTGGCCAGGAGGTATCAGGGCCAAAAAATAGAGCTACTTGTTGGGTGAGAAAGACACTGGATGATGGAAAAATATATCAAGCTGTGGAGGTTGGAGGAGATATAGAGGCAGAGTTTGAAATCTGATAGGTCGAAACCATACAGCAACATCACTGAATCTCAAAAGGTGGGAGCAAAAGAAAGATGGGAATAGGAGTCAATTTTCAGAAATCTAAGAAAACCAGGGAAAGGTAACATCTGGTATTGAGATTTTAAAAAGTAGAATCTGATTGCAAAATTGGATTTAAAGTAGACCTCCTGGCCTCAGTTTTCAAAAGTGAACATAAATAAAACTGGATGGAGGGCACAGAGAAGCTTACTGCATAAACTAATAATGGCCACAAATCTGAATCTTCTCCCACAAAGACATGGGCCTTATAGCTTCTAGTCTTGAACCTAGAAAGATTGTTTGATTTGAGCAAAATAATATTAAGGCAACGATGCTGTGCTAGTTCATTGACCCAATTCTTAACTAGCAAGCAGCTCCCACATCCCACTTGTAGAGATACTCTGGGGGAGACATTCACTCTGGAGAAGTCACTTGCTATGGGAGTGACTTGGAGACACTATGTTGCAAGCAAGTCCAAACAGTCCAGCAGAGAACACCAGGCAGAGGACCCTGGCTTTCAGTCATGGCCAGCACCAACTTGATGACCACATGAGTGAATCATCTTGGAAAGGCTTCCTCCAGCCACAACTGAGCTTCTTCAGCTGATGACAGATGGAGCAGGGATGAGTTGTCCTGCCTGAGTCTTGATTGAATCACAGATCAATAGAGAAAATTAATGACTAGTGTTGTTTTAAACAACTGAATTTTGGGAGGACTTATTTTGCAGCAATAGAGGCTCAAGATATTCATTCTACTCTTTTTATGTATATATAAAAGTTTCCTATACAACAATGTCTTTAATGGATGCAGAATGATATGCTTTGCTATTTAAGCTCTTAGAAGGCAATGTTTCTCAGAGTGGTTTGGAAACGATCTGTATAACAATTCTCCTAGGGCGCTTGTAAAATAGATTTCCAGATGCAACTGCAGATCCAAGAGTCAAGATCGCTCAAAAAAGGAAAGGAATCTGCATTTTCACAGACACTGCCAGAAAATTCTGATACTCGTTAAACCATGAAAGACAAGGGTTAGCACAGGGGTTCTTCCAGGGATTTTCATAGTAATCTGCTAGGGGGCGCTACACAACCCTCGTGGCCCCGGACACCTCCAGAGTTACTGATTCGGAGCATGTAACACCGTGTACCTGGTACTGGGAGCAGCCAGTGCCCTCCAGATGATTCTGACACGTAGACAAGGCTGAGAACTGCTGAGCAGGAAAGTTAGGATGGAAATCTGTGCATCTGAGCAGCAAAGGCATCCTTTGGCACTGGATATGTAAGGAAGAGGGGGCTAGAGAGTAGGAAGCCAGCAGAGCCTGCTGGAGAAGACCATCTGTGAAAATGTATAACTCAAAAGAGCAATAGAGACTTTTCATAAGCCTATGTGACAAGCACTGAATTCACCAAGATGGGGTGGATGGGAGAATATAAAAGGAAAACTCAATTTCCATAAATTTGAAGCAATGGAAAATGAAGATAGAAAAACATTAAACTTATTCTTTTTTCGTGATTGAGTATATTCCATGGCATTATTTTCTTGACTTTTCTCTCTTATAGTTCCCTGTTTGTAGATAAGAATGCAATAGATTTTTGTATGTTGACTTAGTAGCATGTCTCATTACTGCATTGACTTATTGTTTCTAGTAGTTCCAATGGAACATTCAATGTGTGTTATCATGTCATCTGCAAATGATACCATGTTAAATACTAGTGGTGAAAGTAAATGTCCTTGTCTTGATTCTAGTCCTTGATTCTAGTGCTTCCAACAGCACTGAGTATGGTGTTGGCTGTGGGCTGTGGCTTTTATAATGTTGAGGTGTGATCTATCTATCCTCGTTTTTAAAATTTATTTAAATTTATTTTTTAATTTGTTTTATTTTAAGTTGTTATCTCCCATCACCTTATCACCAATAAGCAATGAACTATGTCTTAGTCTTACGTGCCCCTCCCACTCCCGCTTCCCCCCACCCCATGCTCCATGCTTCAATTTTGCTGAGAGTTAGTTTCAAATGTTTGTCTGTTTGTTTTCTCTTTATCCCAAATATAAATGAGACCATCCAGTATTTCTCTTTTTCTCTCTGACTTATTTCTACTAGCATGATTCCTTTTGGCTTCATCCATGTTGCTGCGAATAGTATTAACTTGTCTTTTTTGATAGATGAATAATATTCTATCCTGTACATACACCACAGATTTTTATACCATTCGTCTATTTTGGGGCATTTGGGTTGCTTCCATATCCTGGCTATTGTAAATAATGCTGTAATAAACATTCATCTATCCCCACTTATTAATAGTTTTTATCATAAACGGGTGTTGACTTGCCAAATATTTTCTCTTCTCCTATTGGTATCATCATATATTTTTCTTTCCTTTTATTGATGTGGTTAATTACATCGATTGATTCTCAGATGTAATGCAGAGCCACACTGTCATGTATGTGCCTAGTCTCATCTGATACACAGATGCAGAACCATTCTTGTATCACTGCAATAAATCAAGATGTACTATTCAAATGATTTGTAGAATTTAGCTTGGTAATATTTTGCTAATATTTCATCTATATTCATCTGTCACTCAATTTTTTGGAAGAATTTAAAAAGGATAGGTGTTAGTTCATTTTTGAAGGTTTGGAGAAACTCACTAGAGAAACTGTCTAATCCTGGATTTTTGGTTTTGTGGATACTTTTGATAATAGTTTCAATTTCCTTGTTAATAGTTAGACTGTTCAGATTTTCTATTTCTTCCTTGTCTAATCTTGCAAGTTGTATGCTTCTGAATATGTGTTCATTTATTCTTGGTTATCCAAGTTACCGTCATAAAGATGTTCATAGCAGTGTCTTATGATCCTCTAGATTGCTGAGATCACTGCTGTGATATCCCTTTTGTATCTGATTCTATATATGTCTTCTCTCTCTCTTTTTTGTTCCTAGTGGACCAAGCTAGAGGTTTGTCTGTTCTGTTTATATTTTCAAAGAAACAGCTTTTGGTTTTATTGACCTTCGGAGCTGCTTTTTAATTTCTATTTCATTTATATTCATTCTAGTTTTTTGTTTTTATGTTTTGTTTTTTTTTTTTTTTTGAGACTAGGGCTTGCTATTTTTGCCCATAGAACCTCAGGCTCTCATTGCCCGGGGTACCACAGACTCAAGCAATCCCCAGCCTCAGCTTCCCAGGTAGCTGGGATTACAGGTGCGCGCCACCATGCCCAGCTGTTTTTTTTGGAACTAGGTCTCACTACGGGCCCCAGGCGGCACTCGAACCACCACGATCCCTAGCCCCGGTCACTTCATAGGCTGAAGCTTACAGGCACGAGCCACCGTGCCCGGCCACTCTAGTTTTTATTATTTATTTTTCATAAAGTCACCTCATCTTCTTTTTCCAATCCTTCAACTTGTCAGATTAGATTATTTGATTTGTTTATTCACATAAGTCTTTAATGTTACATACTTTTTAGAATTGTTTTTGCTGTATCCCTTAATTTTATAGTTCATCTCCATTTTTATTTGTCTTCATATATTTTATTTCTCCTTGGAGTTCCTTGGTAATCCAGTAACATGCTCACTCAATAACATGCTCTTTAATCTCACATACTTGAGACTTTTCTTTGTTTCTTTCTGTAACTGATTTCTAGTTTGATACAACTGTGATAAGAGCAGATATCTGATATATCTTTTTTGGTGACCCAACTTGGTCTATCCCAGAAAATATCCTTTGTACACTTGAGAAGAATATGTGTGCAACTTTGAAAAAATAATATCTATTAAGCCCACTTGATCTAACTCCTCACTGTAGGCTATTGTTTCTTTGTTGATTTTCTGTCTGGTTGATCTCTCCATTGATGTAAGTGGAGTGTTAAAATATTCTATTACTATTATTTTTCTTTTACTGTCTATTTTCAGATTTGTTAATAGTTGTTTTATACAACTTGGTGCCTCTTCATTTGGTGCTCCTTCATTTTGTTCATCTGGTGCATTGGTCCCTGAATCACTATTTAAATTCCACCCATATTTCTTGTTACATTTTGAGTTGAGAGTCCATTTTATATCATTAAAGCATGGCTTTTCCTGTTACTTTTATTTTTTTTGGTAGAGTACTTATTATTTCTAGGTTTGTTTTCCAGCCTTCTGAGTTTTGTTCATCTTTAAATTTAGGTGGAGAAATCAGAAAGCTGATTTTTGTTTTCCCACCCAAACAGCAACTGTCTCTTTTGATTAGTAAATTGAATCCATTTACATTAAGGATGATTATTGATATATGAAGTTTTGTTGTGCTATTCATTTTCTGGTTTTATCTGTTTCCTTGTTAAATGTTTTTATGGACTTTCTTCCCGTTGGTTTAGATAGTAAAGATACTTTATCAGTTCCTGTGGGGGATAGTCTAGTGTTGCAATGTCCTTCAATATCTGTTTGTCTCAATAAGCACCAAACTGAAGCACACAACTTTGGGCAGGAGGGGAAGGGGGGGAGTGGAGGGGGGGTAAATCCCTGGGATTACAATGATGTGAAATTTATATATAAAGAAAAAAAATAAAATAGAATAAATGGGCAGAAGATCCAATGTTACTTAACTTGTATAATCATCTTATGCCCCAAATCAAGAACTAGTGAACAGGTTGATGACAGCTGCCAAAAAATATATATATATATATTTTTGTTGTTTTTTGTTTGTTTGTCTGGGAAACCCTTTATGTCTCCCTAATATTTGAAAGAGAGTATTATCAGATAATAGTGTTCTTAACTGGAAAGTTTTTTATCCATGAGTATTTAGAGTATGTTACTCTGCTTGTTCTTTGTATGTAATTTCTAATAAAATATTCTAATGAGCTAATGAGTTAACTGTTTTTTACTTCCTAACTACCTTTAATATCTTTTTTTTTCTTACATTCTTAGTAGTTTGGCCATTGTGTGTCTTGTAGGCCCCATTGCATTTAAATAATTAAGTGTGGTTTGGACTTCATGGATTTTTATGCATAGTTCCTTCTCCATCTTTGGGAAGTTTTCCTCTATTTTTTTTTATTTCAATAAGCTCTCTATTTCTCATTCCTCTTCTGGGATAGCTAGTATCCTTATACTGCTTGCTTTATCCAATGGAGTTGAATAGTTCTTGAAGTGCTTTATGTATTTTACATCTGATTTTTCTCTCTTCTTCAACTTTGGTACTTTGTGTATAACTATCTTCAAGATCACCTATTTATTTCTCCATTTGTTCTGTTCTGCTTCCATAGCTATCTCTATTTTTTTTTTACTTAAGAATATGGTTTAATAATAATGTATATTGGAAAGTTTTCTCTAAAAATTTTAATCTCATCTATTGAGTGTCTCATGTTCTGAATCTGTAATTTTCTTATTCAACATTTCACTTTCCATTTTTAATTTATCAATTTTATTTCTAAGCTCATCCATTTGTTTTTCTGAATTTTGTTGTATCTCTTATTAGACTTCCTGAGTTCTCATGTATCATTTTCACTTGCTTTTTTGTGTTTTCTTTTTCTCTTTGATTTTCTTTATTATAGCAATTTTGAACTTACTATCTGATAGAAAGAACTAACCTTCCATATCTTTGTGGTTGGATTTTGGTTAGTCTCTCTATGTAAAGTCATATTCCTTTGAGCTCTCAAGGTGACATGTTTTATCATTATTTATCTGCCCATTTTGCTGCTTTACACTTCTCTACTTAAAAAAAAAAAAAGAAATCTGTTGCAGTAGCTTAAAAAGTTGAACTATATTCACTCTTCCTGTATATGGAAGAATGAACAGTATATGGTTTGGTTGGTTTTAACTTTGAAGGTTTCTGAGGGTACTGAGGCCTTTTTTTGTAGGTTGTCAGTAACAGTTTTGGGAAGGGTGGTGACTCTGGTCTAAATGTTAAGGAATGAGGCCTGATTTGTATTGTGACACCACCAATATTCCTCCTTTCTGGAGACCCAAATCTGAGACTGCAGTTTTCACTGTCAGGACACTTTACATGGTTGGTACCTACACCAATGGGGTACTGGAGGAGGGATGCTATCAAAAACATCTTTTTTCAATTTAAAGGGACTCTGACCTGTGTAGAGGTTCAGCTACTCTGAACATGTTCCCTCTTGGTTCCCTCCACACCATGTCACTTTCCCCACTCCAAAATCCCAGCTTAAGCCATCAGCCCCACCATCAGTGTCCTTCAGCCCAGACTGCAGTATTCAAGTATTGCTCTTCATCCATCTCCTGTTCAGTGACATGTGACTCTCCTCTCTGTCTCCTCTGTGCAGTCTGTGTGATCTCTCATATCCAAGGGTTGTTCTGGTTTGGCTTATACTACAGACCTCTCTAGGTCTAGTGACTTTCTGTTGCCTCTTAGAGATTTCTGTCAGGAGTGAAGCAAGGAGCTTCATCTTTTGCTATCTTGGTGATATTACATGACTGTTTTTTGACAACGAGTATTACTTAGGAACAGTCAGGTAAAAGTGATGCATAGGGCAAGATATGGGATAAGACATCAGAATTTCCATGCCATCACCAGGTGTAACACTCTCATAAAATCTCTACATAATGTCTTTAGAGCCCAAATTGGATTATGTTCTATTCATTTTTATTGCCAGACACAGAAATACTCTCTTGTTTGGCTTTGGGAAGATGAAGTATATGCACCTCATTTTTAAATGACTGTTTAACCCCATAATAATTTAGATTATTGGCATGCAGCCAGCTGTCTCATAGGTGCTTTTGTCTTTATCTGATAATGTTGTGGATGCCTCCTCTCAATATAGCTCTGTTCCAATAGTGTGCAATCTGGTTATAATGTGAGTTTTATTTTTTTAAACACAAAACTCAGCTTTTAGTCAGTGGGTTTCTTTATTACCATCTAAGGAGTCCTGGCAGACTGGGGCCATTTTTCCTTCTGACAGACCTTTAAATGATTCTTCATGCTTTTGTCACATAATTAAAATTAGATTACTTCAGCTCCCTGCTGGCTGGCCTGAGTAGGGGCCCTTGTACAGCTTCCAGCTGGCCCTGGGGCCGTTGAAAAGAGGAATATGGTCCAAGCACACTCAGCCGCTGCCTTCCCCCACCCCCAGCCTGGAAGCCATTGTGTTCCTTGCCAGTTAGACAAGATTTACCCCAAGTTTATCAATGGTTGCTTATTTTCTAAAGACAGAATTTTCCATTCAAAAGACTTGAAGTCAGAGATTGGTATGCTTGTTTCTAAGGAGCTGAAGCTATTCTAGTGCCCAGTTTTCCAGTATGCAGAGAGCTCACCTTTTAGTAGTGTGCTGGATGGGTAAACTGAAACAGTTGATATCAGAAACATCTAATAGCTGAGTGCATATATATACTATCATGCTTGCTTCCAAATTCTTGCTTGGTTTCTCTGCCAAGGCGGAATTAAAAGTCTTTTCTCTCTTCCTGGGCTTTTCTCCTTTAAACCTCCCCACCCTCTGCCACCGAGACACTTGCTGGCTGCATTTCTAAGGGCAGCCTCAATTAGGTTTCCTAGCTGAGCAGCAAGAGAGTTCCAGTCACTGTAGTAGCATAAAACAGCTCTTAACAATACACATCCTCCTGCTGAATTTTTGACATCTACCTCTCTCCTCAACTTCCCTACAAAAATATACGGGCAGAATTAGTGTAGTTCAGCGTTCCTACCCATGAAAGCATTCCAGTTCCCACTACTCAAAGAACAGTGCTTGTTGGCCACTCTTGGAGTTTTCTCTAGTCAAATACCTTCCTTGTAAACTTTCCCTCTATCATTTCATCTCTGTCTGACTTTTATCTATCCAGTTTCTGTTATATGGACTACTGCAAAATACAGTCGTTCAATTCAATCAGATGTAGACTAGATTCTGTGTTAGCAATTCAAGGCTGCATCATGGAGCAACTGATTTAACATTTCTGAGCTTTATTTTCTGATTATAAAATTAGGGATGCTAACACTCACCTCTAGTAGCTGTAGGGAGGATTCAGAATATTACAATTTATGCATGACTTGTAATAAATGCCTTAATCTGGCTTCTCAACCAAGCAGAGAAATTGTACTATTCTGCTTAGTTATTAAATACTGCCTCCCCTCTTTCTATAACAGTCAGTTAATTTATTTCCCTGGTCTATTAGTGTAGTTTTGATTGCCTCATGATGGGTGAATTTCCTTTTGTCCCCTAAAAGAGAGAGCTGTCACCATATTTTCTGCCTGAAAGCTTCAGTTTCATTTGTGTATGCATGGGGAGGGGGCTGTGTAAAAGCGTATGTGTGTGTGTGTGTGTGTGTGTGTGTGTGTCTATGAGCATGCACTCATGCCTGCAAGTGGTTCATCTTATTCTAAACATCATTATGCATACTTTGCCTAGATTCTCTTTTCACAACCCCATTTCACAGTAGAGAAGCCAAAGTTTAGGGTCATAACGTGCCTGAAACCACAAATGACCAAGTTGGAACTTGAGCCCTCTGCTGGATGGTGAGCTTCTCAGGGACACTGATGCAGAAATAAGAACTTCGAGAATTCCCTGGGAAAAGAGAATGTGAACATCACTATCAACCTTGAGACATGCTTTATGATTCTATTCACACAATTCCCTCTACTTCTCTGGATCTTCCAAGTCAGTGATTCTCAACCAGGAGGCCTGCTGCCACCCAGACATTTGGTCATATCTAGAGACAGTTATAATTGTCTCAACTGGAAAGTTGGTGAGAGAAGTGGTATCTACAGGTCGAGTTCATAGATGCTACTAAAATACTATAATACACAGGGCAGCCACTTCCAACCCAACAAAGAATTAACTGTCTCAAAGCAAATGTGTGTTCTGGATGAGAAAATCTGCTCTACACCTATGTATTGTATTCATTTCCCATTTCTTCCCCACAAGGAGGAAAGAGACAAGGAAACCCAGAGACTTGTTCTTCCTATTCCCTTGACTTTAAGTTCGATGTCAAAGAAACACAACTTACCCCATGTCATCTAATGGATGTTAGACTCCTTGAGAGTAATAAGTATATTCGGATCATTTCGAGACTCATATCAGATGTTTAAAAATTAGAAAAGCATCAGTGATACTATATAACATTGAATATATACTTAAGCACAATGAAAAACATTTTAGAATCTTTTAAATACATTAAGTTAAGAATATGAGCAGTACTGGATGGTAAGAAAAGAGTTGCACTAGTCACTAAGATTGCTAATTGTGTTTTGATATAAATTTGGATGTGATGTGTCACCAATCAGGAAGACTATGTGGTTTAAACAGGAAAATAGCTGAAACTGAGTGTAGGAGTATAGGGTAGACAGGAGCTCTCTGTTTTCACGTAACTGTCTGTGAATCTATCATAATACCAAAATAAAAAGTTTAATTTTAAAAGTGGAGGAACGTATAAGGGAATAGAAAAAAGAAAGGAAGAATATATAGTTAAGGAATTTGTCTTTGCTTTTTAAAATTAATTGTTAAGTGTGCTTTTTAAAAATTAATTTAATTGTGGTAATTTATTTCTAGTCACATTTGTTCTTGATATTTAGATCACATAGGCTAACTTGTTTTATTTTGTTTATTCATTTGCTCTTCTTACACCATTGCAGTACCCACAGTTATCCCACCATCTTATCACCAATGACCTGTCACCATATTCCCTTGTGTTCCTCCCTCCTCTGTTTTGCCCCCCTTTGATTTTTTCCAAGGTAAAGTTGGGATATGTATTATATCCTTGGGAAGAGTACAAGCACTGTAACAACTGACCAACTCTCTTGGACTCAGAAGAGCAATGTTGTCATTTTAAAAATTTTAATAGGATAAAAGTAGATTAAATAACATAGAATAATAAAGTGTTACCGAATGTGAATAATAATGGTAATAATTGTGCCTAATAATAAATTCAGCATAGATTACATTGAACTTTGTAGTAATGTAATAGTGATACATATTTTTAAATTTTCTTTATGAAGTAAAGAGCCTGTGATGTGAGTTTGTCATTAAGTTGATATGATAAGGTAAGAAGAATTGCAGTGGAACTTCCTATTAGTCCAGCATGACCAGAAAATAAACCACACATTCATATGCTGCTTAGCTAACTAAAGCTTGCCTTTGAAGTTGCAATGGTCATTTTTCTTTGAAACAGTCTAGAGGAAAGAAATCTTCTATGTAAGCACTTTATTGCCTTCTTAAACAGAAAGCATTCAAGTTTTCCTGAGCAAGCTGGATGCTGACATTTAGGGTCCAGCAACTTGGAAGCTTCTGCCACCCCTTTGTGCCCCCACTGTGCCTTTCCATTGTCTTCCCCTTCACCCACCACTTTCCTCTTATATCCTCCCCACTCTTGTCTTGTGCTTTGTGTGAAATAACACACCTAAACTGATTGCAATTATGAAAGGGGTTGATAAACACTGAGTGCAGTTTACGGTCTTTGAACATTCATCCTCTTCCAATTCTGTTTAAAAATTTCAGTGACCAGAAAAGTTCTATTCCCAGTAGTGCCTGTGGGTTTCTCACAATCTAGGTGAGAAAACAAGACAAACATTCAAAACAATTAAAGAATAATAAGGGATCAGGGGGAATGAAGCACTACAACAATAAACACCACAGATCAGGCACAGAGTGGTGTGCTCCTCAGAGGCAGACAAAGGGCACAGCCCTGCTGACAACCAGTGCTTCAGAGCACAGGTATTATACCCACCCCCACCACCCTCTTGTTGCATTCCCTTGAGTAAATGCCACAGGCTAGCATCTCACGTTCCTTGCTTCTAAGGTGGGGTGATAACACTCTGTACTTCATACTATTTTTTTCTTTAGCTTTTATATTGCATTTTTAAAAGCTTTTTAAAACATGTTTTCCCTGCATCATTGCAATGTCCATAGTTCTCCCGCCACCATATGACCTGTGACCCATCACCATATTCCCTCATGTTTCTCCCCGTTTTCTATTTTGATAAGAGCTAAACAGGCATATTTGGGGAATCCTTAGATTAATGCTGGGCATATCATAAATCCTCTATGAGTTGTTAAACAACTCACAAAGATGGAGGGGCTGAGATTGCCTGCTAACAGAGAACAAAGCAGGGGAAGGAGCCAGGGATGTAAAGTGAGCCATCCTGCCAAGTCAGAACCCTATCCCTGCCTCCCATATTGTTGAGCAGGTGTGCACGTCCACACCTGACTGCTGCTGCATCTGCCACGCCTCTGAGGGTGAGGAACAGGCTGGGCTCTTCCTTTCTCAATTCTCCCTGAGAAGGAATACCATTTCCTTCTGAAAGATCCGTATCTTATTTTTCCTCAGCATGTATTTCTTGACTTGGATCTCCAGAGGCAACCCAAGAGGATTTTTATAGATGGTTATTGCTGTTTTTGTATTATGACTGTTCCTGGCATAAACAAGTTTAGGCTGATTGTATGGGTATGGATATGCTCTGCTCTGCT
>PVHY01012770.1:9913-43437 GCA_004024945.1 Uropsilus gracilis | reverse complement strand
CAAAGGAACATGTCTTCAAGCGTCTGGAGATGGACTCTGACTGGACATTGGTGAGACGATTAGGACTGAGAGACTGAGGATATTTGGGGCAATCTGGGAAAGGACTTTGGACAATACTGGGAAAGGTTTTGGACAATGTTGAAGTATTCTGAGTCTTACATATTTCTTTTGTAATTATTAGGATAATTAGAAATCACTTAGTTAGAAATAAATTAGTCTGCACTGCACTGATAGTCTTGGTTTGGTATTTTGGTTAAAAAAGGCTGAGGATGGTGGTAAGAACCCACGAATGGAAAGTTTAAACTGTGTTTTAAAGTTTTTCTTTTCTGCAGTTTTTGGAGCTGAGAGCAGTTGGATGGCTTCTGCATATCAATGGTAAATGTGATCAGTGAAAATGCTAATGAAGAGTGTGTAGCCTGCTTTGTAGAGAGAAGCAGGCAGATAGCTGTATCCAGTTAAGGTTAAAGGTAATTGCAAAGGAACTGCTTGTAGCCTGCTTTGGAGAGAGAAGCAGGCGGATAGGGGTAAACAGTTAAATAAAGTCAGAAAGTCTCTTTTTTACCCTGTTTCAAAGGGAAAGTAAACAGGGAATTAATAAAGATTAAAACAAAGTTTATTATTCATCATGAAGTCAGGAAATTCAAAGCTAAGATAATCCAGGAGGGGGAAAAGGTAATAAATTTGTGGAAAATAATGATATTCTGTGACTGCAAAACTGCCTTTAGAAATGTCTGTTTTTCAATTCTAGTTCTTGTCACCAGAGGTAGACTCTGGATCCCACCACTGCCCAAGATCCATTCTTTCTCAGGTGTGAACATACTTTCTAGCAGAAATCAAAGACATCTGCCTCCTCCCTTGTTCCTCAATTTGCCCCCTATTATTGCCATGGCCCAAACTGATTGCCACCATGCCTAGCTATTTTTTTGGAACTAGGTCTCGCTAGGGCCCCAGGCGGGACTTGAACCGTGATCCCTAGCCCTGGCCACTTCATAGGCTGAAGCTTACAGGCACAAGCCACCGTGCCCAGTCTTGCTGCTGCAGTTTTTTATCTTTGGATATCACCCACAAAACCAATAGGTTTCAGTACCTGCTGTGCCTAGAATCAGTCCCTTTCCATCAAAATCTAGGTTCAAGCTTCCTAAAGCTTCCCAGCTTTGCCCAAGTGTAACTTTATTACACTCCTTAGCACTATACAAAGGAGTAAGGCACGGCTGCTACCACACAGATACATGGGTTGGTAAGCCTCATAAACACCACAAGTGAACAAACTGCATGATTCCATTTATAGGAAAAGTCCAGAACAGGGAAATCCTTTAGTACAGAAAGCAGACTAGTGGCTGCCGGGGGGTGGGAGAGGAAGAAATGGAGACAAAAACTGTAGATATGCACAGGTTTCTATCTGGAATGAAGACATTCTGGAATTAGATAGTGTATAACTGTGACTATACTAAAGATGACTGTACACTTTAAAATGGTGACAGTAATGTACAAATCACGCATAAATTTTAATTTTTATGAATAGTATCTAAAAAACTGAAATTGTAGAAAGGCAGAAACAAAGATGTAAAGGGTACCATTTGCTAATATAAAGTATTTTAGGCCACTTCAGATAAAAACCCCTACAGGCTAAATGAACCATTAAATTCAAAAGGCAAATTATTCTCTTTCTTCACAAGAATCAAAACTAAAGATTTCCTTTAAGTGTTTTCCAATTCTTATACCAATGGCAACACATGTCTCAAGATATTTAAGTGTTCATTTACCATAGTTTCCTTTTCTACTGAACTCTAAAGTCTATCTGAAACAATCTAATGCAATAGCAGGGGGGAAAGGCATTTAAATTAGGCTATTAGATAAGGCAGTGACATTCGATGCATTTTAATGTATTTCCCAGACACTATCTAAAATGCTTTCATTTCTCAATCAACAACACAGCTCTGTTCTAATAGATCTGACCATCCGATGTAATTGGCCTTCAATTACATTTCATTCCAAATTAATCTTCATAAGTGTACCAAACCAAAGGGAAGAAAATACTGTTTGCCAAAAAGACAGGTCTCTTAAAGAGAAAAACAAAAGCAGAGTTGATTGCATGAGTAAATCCTAAGTGTGGGGATTTTATGGGAAATTACCTCCTATTGGCAAGTTTATTTCACTCCCACTCCACTGGGCCTAGAAGTGATGGCAGAACATCTATGTGCATGAGAACAGTGGCCCTTACCCCAGTGATACATGACCGCAGGCTTAAGAGTTAGGCCAAATAAAATTATTTTAGATGAATCAAGGCAGGACACACTTCTTCCCTAAAGAAATGAGAGCATAATCAATGTTTAATGCTCGTTCCGAATCTGAATATATTCCACTCCCTTACCCTGTTACATCTAAGAGCTAAGAGATACAGTCATTCCTTTGTACGTAATACGGCCAAGCAGGCCATGCAGTCTTTTTTTTTTTTTTTTTTTTTTTTTTTTTTTTTTTTTTAGGCCATGCAGTCTTAGTCAAGCTTCTAAATGCTCCTTTTGGCCTTGCCACCTGCAGGTGGGAAATACAACTTTGGTTCTCTTAATGATTTCACACTCCTGTGAGTCTCTGTAATTTTCTATAACACTCGAATTACCATCCAGGACCCCAAAACAGCAATTTAAGAATTTCTATTGGTCTGAGAGTTAATGTAACCACTGAAGTTTCCAATTTAAACGTAGGAATTAGCTTGTTTACTGCCCAAGATCTTGCCTCCCTATACAATCAGACTGATAGGATGGTTTAACATTGCTGGACACTGAAGAATAAAATTAAGGCCACTTGTTAAAAAAAAAAAAAAAAAAAAAGAAGCCATAAGCCAGGTGTGGTGGTGCACGCCTATAATCCAAGCCCTGGGAGGCAAGAGGCTAGGGATGGCTTGAGTTCAATGGTTCCAAACTACCCCAGGCAACATAGTGAGACCTGGTCTTGAAAAAGCAGCTGGGTGTGGCGGTGGGCGCCTGTAATCCCAGTTACCTCGGAGACTGAGGCTGGGGATCACTTGAAACCTTGGGATCAGACTACTCCTGGGCAACATAGCTATACCTAGTCTCGGGGGGAGGGGGGGAGTCATAAATTATAGATAACATGAAGGTATAAGCAAATGGAGTAACCATGCCTTTATCCAGGGAAGGATAAAAGAGATGGCAGCACTCGTGTGTGCTCGCTCTCACACTCTCACTCATGCTCTCTCTCATGCTCGCTCTCTCTCTCTCTCTCTCTCTCTCACACACATACACACAAACACACACACTCTGAGTATGTACTAAATATATAGTTAGAGATACACTAAATGTTTTTGGTGTCACACAATAAAAGTCTTTGTTTCAGCATCTCTGAAAACTTTCTAGCTTACTTTTCAGCCACATCAACAGTTCAGTCTGTAGATTTTTCCAGGAAGTCTGAGACAGTTTGTTTAAACACATGAAGGCATCACATTCATGTACTAAGCACTTGCCAAATGTAAAGAAAAAGCAGTGTAAAACACTGTTCCAACATGTGTTCTTTACATTAAAAAACAACAAACGAAGAGCAGTTCTGTTGTCTCAATTCAACGTCAAGTTCCTCATGAGCAAACTAGATGCTAGAGGTTTATGGTGTGAAAGCTGACATGATTGCAGGGCCGGCCCCCCACATCTTCCCCCCAAACTTGGAGGAATACTGTCACCTGCATTCCTCTCCCCAGGACTTGAGGTTCCTTTCCCAACTCTGTTTACTATGCAACCATCAAAGTACCAACTAAGAGAAGCCCCTGGAGACTCTCAAAGGTTGGCAACTGTATATAGCTCTAGTCAAAACTCAGGGTACCAGCCAGGATTTATCATTAAGCTGGTCTTAAATATATACAGTGGGACATCCTTGCATTTTGTTTGGGGTGGGATGGGAAGAAGGTATGCTCTAGTTCTGGATGCTCCATGGAAGATTCATCAAAATTTCATAATCAATGATTTTTCTTTCTTTTTTGAGACTAGGTGTCTCGCTATTTTTGTCTGTGGAACCGTTGCCTGGGGTACCACAGACTCAAGCAATCCCCAGCCTCAGCTTCCCTGGTAGCTAGGATTACAGGTGCATGCCACCAAGCCCAGCTATTTTTTGGGGACTAGGTCTCACTACATGGCCCCGTGGGACCCAAACCGCGATCCATGGCCCCAGCCAGGGCTTCCTAGGCTGCCACCTACAGGCATACACCACCATGCCCAGTCTCAATGAATTCTTAGTACATCTGTGTCCCAATCCCAGGAGGGCTTAAAAAAAAAATTGCAGGTGATCAGTAACTCAGTTTCAAATTTTCAACCTACCAGGTTTTCCCATTTATTGTAAAAGCTGACTTTTCAGAGCTCTTTCTAAATCTAGAACACAAGTCTATGAAATGTACTACCATAAAAGTTTGTATAAGACCTATACTCATGACTTCTCAGTCTACAATAATTCCATCTTTGTCAGACAGAACTTCCTACAATAATGCAGTACATGGTCTTTATGTTCTTTAGTTACTATTCAACATGTGTCTACTGAGCATTTGAAATAATTTAACCGAGGAACTGGGGTTTTGTTAATTAACTGTAATTCAGGTTGCCACATGTGACTAAAGGTTGCATTAGCTCAGGCTTAAAGAGATGGAGTCCTTAAAAGAAGGGGAAAGAAGACCTGGGTCCAAATCCCAAATTTGCTACCTGTAACTAATACTGACCCTTGTCTACTATAAGCATCAAGCTCATCAATCTGCATAGGTTCTTTATTGGTTTTAGCAGCTACACAGAGACACCAGGCAGGGTAGATCCAGGGGGCTGGGAAGCAGGTGAACTATCTGGCTCCCCAGGAATATTTACGCTATTTCTCTGGCATTCTCTCATGTGCTCTCCCGTGCCCTCTGTGCCCCTTTAGTCCCTCTTTTAGCCCCAGGTGTGCACACTTACACATGTACATACCCATTGGGCCACACAATCATGTGGAAGGTGCAATACCCCAAGGTGCTGGGTATAATGGAGGAAAAAGTCTGACCAAACTCACCATACACTATCTAACAACCTTGAGCAAACTAGCTAAATTTGTTCACAATTCCCCAACTGCAAATCATCATGTTAATGGGAGAAATTTCATGCAATTAAACAGGGTAGAAAAGCAAAGATACTTTAAGCCTGTGTCCGTTTCCCTGTCAAGACCACAGTTGATATAATCAGGCATGGTGGCGTATGTCTGTAGATGGCAGCCTAGGAAGTCACAGCCAGGGCCAGGGATTGCGGTTCAAGTCCCACTGGGGGCACGTAGTAGACCTAGTCCCAAAAAAATAGCTAGGCAAGGTGGCACATGCCTATAATCCCAGCTACCTGGGAAGAGCTGGATGGAGTCTGTGGTACCCCAGGCAACGAGAGCCTTCAGTTCCACAGGCAAAAACAGCAAGGTCTAGTATAAAAAAAAAAAAAAAAAAAAGACAGAGTTGATACAGAGACATCTGCCCCTCAAATGAACTCCTACTCAGAAAACAACTAACCAGCCAACCAAAGTCTGGATTACTTGAGCAGATACTAACTGGCCAAGTGTAGTTTATTCCTGGGGGTGAGGTTGAAAATTTTCACCTCTGTTTGACATACTGTTGTACTCACTGAATTATTTTTTTCTTATATAACAAATTTAAATTTTGATTAAAACAGCAAGTAATTTTTAACATGTTGTTTCAAGTTATGGATTCTGCTGGCACTACCAAGACAGGGAAGGTGCCAAGGTAGACACAATAAATGTTGGTTCACAGCCCAGGGGCAGGTAAAAGAGACAGGCATGTGGGACTGCTGGTCAGTCTGTAAGCCTCAGACCTGGCTTAAAAAGCCAGCACCCTTTGCTCTGAGTACCAGAGGCTCCCAAATGCAAAGCAGTTAATCATGTAAACCAGGTTAGTATTGGGATCTACTCAAAGTTTTCCTCATCAATTCCAGTCAGAGAGACCATCCTCCTATAGTCACAAGCTAAATTATCATCAGGTAATCATTCTCCACTTAGAAATTTATCAGTAATAAAGGTAAATGTGATACAAGCTGCAAAGTCAACATTTCTGGAAGGCAGACAAACCATGTACCTAATAATACTTAGTATCTTTTGAGTCAGTCATTTATCTTTAGGACTTTACCCAGAGTGGGAGGAAGGGATGATTGTTCAACATTCTAAAAAAGTAATGGGAACAATCTAAATATCCATTACAGACAAATGGCTAAAAGGATTATTCAAGTGATGTGGATTTACACAAAATAATAGGAAGAGAGTCAAAATGTTACAAAATAACATGTAGAATAAAATAATATTTGCTAAAACTTACCCAATCTGCCTACATACATACCTTTGTGTTGATGCACAGGAAAAATGCCTAGAAAGGCAGAAACTGAAAGGTTCTTAGTTGCTTTTCACTGGAGAATAGACATTCAGGTGATTTGTCTACTGATAGGTTATCCCTTATATTCTAAATTTTCTTTCTATAGTTCATAGTACTGACATTAAAAGGGGGGAAAAACTCAAAGGTCACCACTTTTGCTTATAAACAGGTGAGTTCTGACAAGTCTTCAAGCAGCACAAAGTAATTCCTAAATGATTAAACTCTTCCCTCGCACAGGAAAAAAAAAAGGAAAAATTTTAATCCATTTAGTCAATAAGATAACTGAATAGACTAGTCTAAAAAAAAAAAAGAAAAAGAAAGTCTAACTTATGGAAAGGCATAAAATGATAAAAACATCAAATTTAATTCAGTATCATTAGAGTAATAGTGATGTTTTAGTAATTCAAAGGCACTTTAGTATCAATATTATATAGTAAAATAAATTATATGTCAGTTTGACAATAATTTTAATATGTATATGCTATTCTTGATTAGAGCATATAATGACTAGTAAATTAAGACAATAACTATGCTAAATAAAATTTTAAAAATTGTTCAAATGCCAACATTAAAACATTAAAGATATTCCCATTGAATTCAGGAGCAAAACAAGGATGCCTACCCTGATGATTATCACTGAGCATATACTGGGAATTCTAGCCAAAATGCTAAAATAACAATTAAAATGAAACAAACACACAAAAAAAGGAAGACATGATTATTTAAAGATGATATAACTGATTTATCTTAAAAGATGAGAAAAATGACTGAAAAAATCTATAGGATTAAGAAAATCAAGTCTATAGAGTATTTATGTACCATGGTAAATCCAAGGAGTGTGTTGGAGATGAAACATTGAATAAAAGAACAGAGACTCAGCGCACATTTTAGAGTCTAAAGGAGAATAAAATAAAAATGTAAGTTCCTCATACTTGTTCCTGTGTTCATGAATAGGACAAATACAGGCAAAACCAGTTCCTATTTTCAGGCATTTCAGCAAATGCACTTTGTAAACTAACTCACAAATGTACAAATGTCAACAGCTTTTATATAATCAGCAAACACAAGTTACAATATCTAATTTAAGAATATTCTATTTGATACAGCAGTAAAAGTCAAAATATAAAATATCCTGAAATAAATTTAACAGGAAACATATAAAATCTATATAAATAAAAGAACAAGATTACACTTAAAGTTAAAAAAATAACAAAAACAGAAGGCATTTAAAGAAAAATAAGCAAGGCATGTTCCTAAATGGTAAAAATATAAATTTTTCCAAAATTAATCTATATATTTAGTGCAGTCACATTCAGAATACCAATGGGCATTTTTTAAGGTGACAAAATGATTCTAAGTTTCATTTAAAGAATAAATGTGTGAGAATAGCCAAGAATGTTTCTTCAAGGAAAACAGATAATGAACTGCTCCAAAAGAGAAGTCATGATATCATCCACACATTTTCAGAGACAAGTGGGCTGAGAACCTGGCTCTACTGCCAGATCCCCTCCTTGTCCTGCATGTTCAGCTCCAGAGACGGGTATGTATTTTTATACACAACCCGTGCATGGCTTTATATAACCTTCGTCATAGAGGAAGTCCCCCAAGCAAGGGGCCTCCGAAGCCAGCTGTGTGTGAAAAACTGCTGTCAGCAAAAACAACAGAAATGTATAAGAAAGGGCTCAAAAGCATACTGAGAATTAAGTCAATCTTTCTATAGGAAAGGGAAGAACCCAGTGAATGCATTTTCTGGGTCTTCGTTCTCAATATTGTAAGATTTCCAGGAAACACTGTAGTAGAGCAATTGGTGGAAGTCTTTATCGGGCTAATGAAAAAAAATAATATTGGAAACAATGACTTTTCTCATAATGAATATTATGTATATCCATGTATATTCCTATGAAAACCTGATATCAAATAATACTCAAGTTACAGACACATCTTTAATTTCTAATATTGTTTTACAATATAACTCATTTCACCCATTTCTCAACCATTACCTCCACCAATGATATAAATTCAGTGGAGGAGGTTAAAATTGGAGGCTAAAATATGGAGGTCAAAATTGTTTTTAAGATACACATAAATGAAGAGGCTCAGAACTTGTTATGTATCATAGTCAGTGACCTACAACTGAGGCTAGGGCTGAACTTTCCATTTTTCTGTCTGAAACAGGAACTTTTCCAACTTCCCTTTGTTCACAGCCAAAGTTAGAGGGGTGAATTCAGAATGCCAGAAGCTCTGCTCTTCTATCCCCATGTACAAGGTAAACTATATTCTGTTCTGGAACTGCAGGCTTCATACCCATGCCTGACCAGAAAATAGTCTTTAAAACTTAGATACAATGGTTCCACGAGGGACTGATGATAACTAACGACATTTTGAGCTTATTCTTTGCCAGACACTGTTCAAAGGACTTCAAAGACTCCTGTGTAGTCTTTATAGCATGCCTTATGAAGCAGGCATGAGGTACAATCATACCCCAATTTACAGATGACAAAACTGAGGCACACAGAGGCCACCTAACTTTCCAAGGGTCATAGGATGAAAGCCTCAGTGAAGTCAGGGGCTCTTATCCAGGGTCTGTACTTTCAATGCAGGTGCCAGGCTATCTAGTACCATGCCTGCTAACACAGACCTTCATCTCCCTGTATAACCCAAGCTCTCTGTGATGATAAAATATGCATAAGATGGCCCAATCTAAATGACCCATGATATGCTTTAATTAATACAAATTGCAAAGTATGGTTAATTGCAGTTGTTCCATTCCTAGAATGATTCATGTGAATCTACTGAAATAATTATCATTGTATTATTATTATTGAAACTATTCCTGTACCATGTTTGGAAACAGCCAAAATTGACCAAAACTGTTGCAAGTCGAGCACAGGATACAAGGAAAGGACAGACAAGAGAGATTGCTTAGCTATGAGCTAAGGGGGATCACTCAAAAATTGATTTCTATCTCTTTAGGTAAATATTGGAGGCATGGCTCTAATCACCCTTCAGAGGTTTTCATGCCCATCCTGTCTCCAGTTTTACAGGACAGATAAGGTAGTAAAATGAGGTGTTCCTCATTTCACAGCATGAGCCCAGTCTGGTCTGTGATAGCTTGTACACAAAACTAAAGTACAAAACTAAAGAACCTGATCGTCATCTGTAAATCTTACTTCTGTAACAGTTCACTGTGATCATCTCTCTCTCTGAAAATTATAGCTTGCTGGGATGGCTCTTTGTGCATCTGTCTTATATTGTTCATGCATAGTTTTTTTTGCTAACCAAAAATTCAGGTTCCCTAAAAGCAGAGGGTATCCCATAGCATCTTGGAAAATACTTCACATAGGTATTCAACATATTTTTGGTGACCAGAATAAAAATTTTACTGTGATAAACAGGGTTGTCACATCTTGGGCAACCACACTTAATTATTTTGATAATTATTGTGATAATTACTGAAATACATTTCTCTTGTATTACTATGACAAAACTTGTCATAGTAATACAAGTTTTACTAGGTACCAGTAATGAGTACTTCTACTCAAAGTAAGCCACAACTGTTGAATGAAAGCAATTTCATTATATAATCATTCCCATTTTATAGATAAGAAAATTGAGTATAGAAAAACAATATAACGTATTCAACATTCCACCACTAGGTAAAGAAGATATTAGGATTCAAATCTAGTCCCTCTGCTTCCTGAGCTCCTAGCCACTTATCCCCCCAACCAGGCCCTGGTGATGTTGGACTAAAGTCGGTGGCATATTTAACCTACAGCTCAGTCCACATGACCGCATTTCTTCACTACACTAGCATAATGCTTTCAGCCTTTTGATGAAGGGCAGTAGAAACAGTCCTGTAATACTCATAACGCCACAAAGTGTCCTTGCCTTTTATATTATTTGCTATGTTCTGATGAAGATCATCTGAGAAGCAGCCTTCTGTTCTTGGTATTGGGAAGAGCTGTGCCTCTGTTAAACAGTTTGTTCTAAGCATACTTACAACTGGTATAGCTTGGTAAGGCTCTGTGATAAGCAAGTTATCAGAAAGCTCAACATCCTATCTGTTGTTCACAGAAACGTTTATAAATGTGTGTTTTCCTTCAGGTCCCATTTGATCTCCTATGGTGGCTTTGGCACTTTATGTTCAATTTATGTTATCTTATACATAATAATAGCATCTTTAAAATGCTCTGGGGACAAGATGAATGCCCAATAGATGATCGGTTTGTTTTCAACAATCAGGGCAAAACAACAGTGGGAGAAAGGACTTAATTAGTATTAACTAGAGAAATAAAGTGGTGCCCCACAGACTATGGACCCAAAATAATTGATTATAAAATCTATCAGCAGTTAAAATCTTCTTTAATTAGTTGGCAGCATTTAAAATCCAAGAAATATCACATAAAAATTCAGTTTCCTTGTTTTTCTTGAAAAATTGGGAGCTCTGGCACCCCTATGCCTGCTCTCCATACAGGGCAACATCTGAAGCTGAACAGATGAGCCATCAACTGTTAGCCTGCCAGAAGCCCCACCCAGAAGGTGCCACCCATATGAAGCCACCCACCTCAATCACAACAGAATCTGACTTTGCAACCCTGGACTAAATCAGTAACATATTAATTCCTGACAGAGAAATCTGAGACTAAACTTATTAAGCAGGGTTTTTCCAGTTGCTAAGGGAATCCCAGAGCACCTCCTTTTATATCCTTTATCTTCAAAGATGGCATTTTGAAATATGATGGCAAAGAACTAAAAAAAAGGGACCCACTAGGTAAAGGCGTCTATTCACACTACACAATCTCCTAAGCCAAGGTGCACCCTTGGGTTGTCGGCACTAAATCCTTGGTCAACTCATACCCCGCATTCCATTCAGCAACCAAACCCCATCACTGAAACAGCTGTACCAGAGACCACATAGTAAAGGCTCAAAGCAGAAATGACAGTATCAAGTCATCCTCCTCTCAGGGATCCTACCCAGCCACAGTGCCCTTCCTCAATCACCCACCTGGAGGCGCCATAAACACAATTCAAACTGCTCAAGGTCAGAGCAAAATTAAGACCCTTCTTGAAAAACAACTGCTGTAACCATTGTTCAACCCACAGGCATTTGGAGTGTACATAAAGAAAAGTCAAAATTTCCCTTTGCAGGAAGTTCCTGGGAGGAAGTCAGTGCCCTGAAGCTCAGCCACTCCTCAGACCAGAGAAAACAAAAGCAAGGCAGGCATCTACTCTCCAGAATTGGCTACCGCATCCCAGAATAGGAATCACGGTCCTGGGGCAGCAGAAGGTTATATAAAGCACAGACTTTCCAGACCAGCTTTGGTCAGCCAAGCCTTGGAGGATGGGTGGCAGGTTTTTTGCCACATTTCTAATGAAAATTCAACCACAAAACCAGCAGAATAATGAATGGGATCGTCTGTGTAAGTCATTTGTTACCCACCCCAACTTACCATTGTCCCAATTCTTTGGAAATTAGAGCCCTCCTCCACCAGTGGCAATAGCAGTGGCTGGCAGCCTGGAAATTATATCCTTCTAAAATTTATCTATCAGTATCTGTGGAGAGTTATTCCTGACAATTGTGCACTCACAATTATTTAAATTTATATTCTTAAAGTATATTTAAAGTAATATATAGTTAGATTTTTCCAAACAAAATCAAAGAACTGTGCTTTCCAAACAAAATCAGATAAAAGAACTGTGCCCAAACTCAGCATTTCTATTACCGTTTTTACAGTCCTTCTGTGGTTATCTAAATAGTAGGTTTATATCTCTCCTTGATTTGTCAACCTCAGACAGGATCTATTGACCGACCTACTGCCTGCCTCCCTCCTAACTCATATTCACACTTCCTTCACCTCTAATTCTTCCCCAGTTTTCTTGATTATGCTATTTTTAGTTCTTCAATTGGTTAGCTGTTTCTTGTTTCAACAGCATTTTACAATATTTCTTGACATCCCACCATTTAAGAGAAGAAAATCTGTACCCAGAAATATCCCTTTCCCCCTTTTCTGGCCCTCCCACCATGTGGCCATGGAATTATGTCTGCTCTTCCATTTGTTCACATTTTCAGGTTTTTAAGTCTTGGTTTGTTTTTTCTGTAATTAATCTGCATGATCCCTGTTGTGTGTGGAGATTAACCGATCAACTATCTGGCTATATTTATAATATTATGGTTATGCAAATATTACCTCCAGCAGAACCAACAGCAATGTTGAACTCCTAGAGAATGAAATATAATCCTTTCTCAGTGAACCTACATAGGCCTCGGGGTCAAATGATTCTCTTATACCACAATCATATGCTCAAGATTACAGAATACTTTAGATTGCTTTCATTTTCACATTTTTAAGAATGTGAAACAACTATTTCATTATCTGCCAGTCTGAGTCAATACTTGTAAGTCCAGGTGAGTTTTGTTCCTTTTTTAATCAAAATTACCTTCATATGACCTCAATACTATCTGGTGCTCATTCCTTCTTAAAAAAAACAAGAGCTTGTTAATGCTAAAGCACAAGGGATCAGCTATTAAACTAAACAATTAAACCAATAAAAAGAACACCTGGGGGCCCAAAGGCTCCAGGGTATATGCCCAAGGGGTAGGTGAAGAGAGCACTCATTTAGCATGGCTATGATTTCACTTTTCTTTTTCTAGGTATTTCAGATTCTTGGTTACCAGATTTTTGCTGTTGCCTAGCTGCTTAAAAATACAACAGCAAAGGCCGGGCACGGTGGCTCATGCTTGTAACCTTCAGCCTATGAAGCAGCAGGAGCTAGGGATCGCGGTTCGAGTCCGGCCTAGGGCCTGTAGCAAGACCTAGTTCCAAAAAAAATAGCTGGGTGTGGTGGCATGCACCTGTAATCCCAGCTACCTGGGAAGCTGAGGCTGGGGATTGCTTGAGTCTGTGGTACCCCGGGCAACGAGAGCCTGCAGTTCCATGGGCAAAAATAGCGAGACCTAGTCTCAAAAAAAAAAAAAAAAAAAAAAAAAAAAAAAAAAAAAAAAAAAAAGCAACAGCAGCAGTATTTAGGCAAAAAGTAAAAATAAAATACAAACACTCCAAATTTATGAACCTGGCAATGTTACAAGACAGAAAATAGGTCATAACACCTAGCAGCAAGAAAACTGCTTGTCCCCGAGATAATTTCTGATACAAAGTTACAGGACAATGTTGTACAGTAGAAAAGGCAATGGTGACACAAACAGATTGTAATTCCTCTGAATAAACGACCTGGCTCTGTGATTCTCAGCCTTGAGAGCTGCTTAACTCAGAATGACTGGACCTCTATTTCCTAATCTTTACACAGGCATAACGCCACCTCTTTTGCAGGAGTACTGGGAAGACAAGTAAGATGAAGCACATATAAATCAGAGTTTAGCAACACTAGACCTTACAGTTTACGACCAAGTTTCTCTCAAATTGGCTCTATTAAATTAAAACCAGGAATCAAGCTGTATTATTCAGATCCTGAGGATGAGCAGGCAAGCACAGTGACTGCAAGGATTGATTTAAGAATCTTACCATAAAAAAGGGAAGATACTATAAGCCGGCAATCAGGGAATGAGGACTTCAGGGCTGTTAAGAAGCTGTTAAGAATTAGTACCAGTACTGACTCAGCAGATTCACATCTAAAAGCTAAGTGCCTCTACTGGGAAGCTAAGGGCTTTTATACACTTTATAAACTTTGGTGTTCCCAGTGGGCTACCATTCACCTGACTTGGTGAAAAGAGAATGAGGAAGATTCAAGGAGAAACTGGGCTGCATACCAGTAAACGGAGTCAGTAAATCATGAGTTGTTTATCTATACCACTAGGCTGTATTTCTTGGGTTACTGGGCTTCAGCATACTTTAGATTATCATGCTTTCACCTGGTCATCATATTTCAATAATATTACTACCAATTTTCTTTAAAGATTAGACTTTCTGGAAGATTTTTTTAAAGGTTCTTTCAATTATAATTCTGAACTAGACCTGGGAATTCTGGTAAGGCAAAAATATTAATGTGCCCATGCACACACGCACACACATCTGCGCGTGCACACACACTGCCATGGACAATTAATAATTAATTCAAAAGACACCACTTTAGAGTAAAAAAGAAAAAATCCATAATTCACAATTTCATCAAAGTTACGATTTAGAAAAAAAGAAAAAGACTGTATGAATCACTCTAGAAACTGGTTACAAAATCCTGAACTCTAGAATTCCGGATGATGACTCCCACACGTTGTACATATGTTAGAATCATGCACAAAAACACTGTCACTCAGACTTCTCCCCCAACACGGTGGCAACATTTCATGCTCCACCTCCTGCAGTTACATAGATTTTACTCCTCATCCAAACATCCTCCTTTTTTTGCTGGCACCTTCTTACCCCATGCAATATCAGTGATATAAAAATAATTCCTACCCAAAATGATATTACTAAACTCCCACATGCTTACAAAAATAGCACCTATCTGAAACTGAGTGGTGAGGTGCTAGAATCTAGACCACCACGTAAATGCATAAAACTTTCCTTATTTAATTATGTTAGTGTGTGATATTTTCAGTAAAAGCCTCTTTTTTTTTTCTTCTGTATTTCATTACTTTCACTATTGAGGTTTTTAAGGTTAATGTTAAGCATACTTTTTATTTCTACTGCCAATATTCTGGGAGGTAAGAGATTACCTTTTCAATCAGCCAAAACAGATGAAAAATGGTTGAGTGCTTAAAATGTTCTCTCTTTTAGTCATCCAAGGAAGAGAAAAAAGGATAATAAAATCGGTCTTTTTGACTATTAAGGTGATGCCTTCAACCCTTTGAACATTCACTTCAACTTCTGAGCACTACCTCTATAGGACCAAAAGAGGCTCTTTGATGGTGACCCAGATGATGGCCCAGGACAAGTGACAGGGAGGAAGGCATAAATGCAGAAGCACAAAAGTAACATTTACTGTGACTCCAGGAAAATTTATGGCTAGTGTCTACTCCTCCCAGGTTTTATACTTTGTTTTATTGCCAACCAAAAGTCCAAAGGACTGAAATGATTGTAAAATACTCATTCCTTCTGCCAATCTTATCTTCAATGTCATTTCTCTCATATGTCATGATTATTTCTTATAAGTCTAATCTTAAGGAAAAGCTAGTAGGCACTTCTCAAGAACCAGGCATTCACTGCTGCCCCAGAGTCCTTATTTGCAAGGCAAGGAAACTAGAAAGCACTGGAGTTTCACTTTGCTACTCAGTTTTACCTTGATTATAATTACATATTACTTCCATATGTTTAGTTAACTGCCTAACCACCCATACATAAGAGTGATTACAAATTATGGAATTATAAACCTAATAACCAATTAACTTGATGGGTCTGAAAAAAAGTATTATGATTCCATGTTTTCCTAAGGTGGAAAAATGTCAGTATTTGATTCAAGTTCCTACCTATTGGCTGGGCCACATCTAAAGCATCCAAGAACAACTGAGACATCCACTGTTCACTTCCAGCACAGAAAGATTACAGAGCCTCTGCACAAGACAACTACCATTACTGGTACCATTTCATATACTCTTATCCCGTTTGTCTATGTGCTCATGGAAATACTTTCTATAGCATGTTTTTAGCAAAGCAGTCTCACTACCTGAACTTTATAAAGAAAATGATTCTGGTCTTTGTATGGAGATATGGGCTGTAATCCTACCTCCAACACAATGTTGAAAAAAAATGGGGAACCAATTGACCACTGATGTTAGCAAACATGTGCGCGCGCGCACACACACACACACAGGCACACAGACAATATGAACCCTCTAAGAAGTAGGCAGGTTAAAGATTGATTATGATAATAGCATCAAGGACCATTGAAACCCCATAAAATTTTTTCATATGCAAAATAACCCTCTATTAATGGTCTGAACAGAATAAAAAAAAGTTAAACATGCATAACATGGGGGAGACAACAGGTTTGTATGCTATTTACTATACAAATATACGTTAATTTGCCTTTACTGAAAAGAATTATGAATTTAGCGAAAAGCTTTATGAACATATTATAGCATCTCAGTGCTGCAAGGTAACAAGAAAGTCATTATCACCAACAATATTCACTGCATAGTAGTGAAAAAGTCTCATTAATGAATCCTCTCTCTAAAGGAAAAACCCAAACTAAAGGTTAACAAGATATTATTTTTTTAAAAAGCATAAAGAAACTACATAAATGGGTCCCCACGTGGCACCCATATAACTTCAATGCTTGAATCCTTCAAATCCTCAATCAGCACTCTGCTGATGACAGACGACAGAAACTGTGCAAATACTTCCTACATAGAAGCAGACATTTTGGTTTTAACCTAGCAGCTAATTCCATGTAGCAGCACGAACCCATGGATAGTACAACATTTATGAAGTATATATAAAGGAATACTGCACACAACCATAACTTCCATAAAAAGCAACTGCATCATTTGTTTAAAAGTTCTTTATATAAGAGAGTCAATCTTTCAGTAGCTAGTTCAACTACTGAAAATCTTGTAAGGAAATGTGTAGATGTAGTTGTGTTTATTTCCTCCCAAACTTCCCAATGGGGCAGCCACAAGGCTAAACTATGACCTTTCAGTTCTAGTCTGCTAGGAGACTCCTCATATACACTCCTTTTCCCACAGATCCTGAAAGGACTTGTCTACCCTCAGTTCTTGTAGCTGTTGGTTCCACACTGTGCTTCCACTGTTCAAGGCCCTCATGCCTGTGGTACTGGGTTTGGTGGCTTTGTAAGTAGCACCCTTTGCTCATTTTAGAAAAACAGCAGATGTATTCATGACGTCTATATGTAAAGTCAGCATTACTAGCCTGTCTGACCTTGGCTTTGGCCTTATCAGGAGAACTTTGTGATTCAAAGAGCAATTCATTCTTTACTATTCTCTTAGGAAGATTCCTTCCTGGGAAGTCACAGTCAGAACTCACTGTATTTCAGAGAAAGTCCACTCCAAGAGACTTCTGGGACAACCGAGTCAAATTGACTATCATTTTGCTCAGTATCAGCAGATATAGAAATAAAAGAGACCTAACCTTTTGTCCTTTTATCCAAAAACTACTTCCCCTCATCTCAAAAGTCACTGCAAATAGAATCTGGGAAGAAGAAAACAACAGACAGGCCAGGTGTCTAGGCAGCCAAGCAGGGCACCTACAGGAAACTGCTCATCTCAAGTAAATGACCTGTATAACTGATTAGTAGGAGGTGACCTGCAAAGCTGATGAAATAATTAACCAAGTGCTTGGGAAATATATAATTCCTAAAAGGACATCTTATTTTACTTTTCTCTAGTACTCTTTTAGAAATATGCTTTTATTGTTCTAAAATATCTTTTTTGTAACAGTGTGGAAAAAAAAATCCCTTTATAATACCACAGCTCTACAACGTGGTCCCTGGAAAACCAGACACATAAATTATGAGGTCTATTCTGAAAGAAAATGAAGCTGACATTCTTAAAAAATTATAAACCCAGCAATGAGTAACTTTTAAGATAATATTTAAATATATAGCCTAGAGTCCTGGAGTGGACTTGCTTAAGCTTCTAGTGTTCTCTGCCACCAGAGAATTATCACAATAATGTTCAACTGTGTGGGATGAAGTCATAACTACTTAGTCTTGAGGACTTGTGGGAAAAGAGATGTAATGCTAATCTCTATCTGGATCCTACAGTTTTATAATCAGAAGCTCAAGTCTGGGCCTAAGAACCTGCATTTCCCCTCTCAGAAACAGTCTGGGGCTTTCTAAGGCACGCGCTCTGATGCAAGCCCTTCTCCATGTGTAGATAAACTCTTTGGAGGGTACAGAGCCAAGTCAAGGAGCGCAAATTTCCTGATTTACTATTAAAATTCATAAAGGAACAAAGTTCCAAGTCAGAATGAAGCAATCTTCAAGCACACTGAGGCATTTAAGAGCTGAGAGGAGAAGAAGAAATACCAAATTAAACTACTATTTGAGGATCTCAACATCCCAGTACAGAAAATAGTAGTTCTACAGTGTGGATATATACTAGTTGCTATAAAATGATTTTGAAAAGAGTATGATATTTTGTTTTTAGTTTGGTTTTCCTTCTATGGAAACCCCGTATCACATTACATAAAGGAAGATACTAAAGAAATCAACCATGAACATGTACGCAGAAACTCATATTCCACACAATAAAGGATAACTATGTTCTTTAAAATATTCTATACTGTTAATAAGGCACAGAAGACTATAAGCTATTAGGCTACTAGATGTGTGCAAGCAGTAGCTATTCTCCAACACACATTTAAATGAACTTTGATCGCCTTGATACAGTGTGGAGACTTTTGTTTTATATTCTTTTTCCTGAAAGAGTTGGACTTTACACAGCCTTACCATCTGAAGCAAAACAAACAAACAAACAAATGATAAAAAACCCCACTTGAACTATAAAGTAAAACTACCTCTAATGGCTGTTATTTCCCAGTACTGCCAGAGTTTAAAGTCCCACATCAATATATGTTTATTCCTTGGTCATATAAATAGCCGCCACCACCCTTTACCTTGCACATAGCGACTGCCTAGATATGCTAGTCATGCCTGCTCTTTGCACACATTCCCCATTCAACAGAATCCTGTTGCTCTAAGCAACACTAATAGCCTAATATAAACAGTCTGTCTCTTTGTAAGCAAGTAACCTTTGAATTTCACTGAACTTCCCAATGAAGTATATCCTGTTACATATATTTGGATTTGACATACAGGTTCACTGTGACTGCTGCTAATACAACCACAAAATCATGTTACTACAGGATTCTCACACCTACACAAAGGTCAAAAAAATGTTTCTTGGGGAGATCCGCTCTGGCCCCTGCTAGCATCACCTTTTTTCACACTGCCTGTTTTTGTTGTTCTTTCTTTTTCCCCAGAACGTTTATCATGGCTTTTAAATCACTGAATTATATGTAGAAATTATATACCTGTTTTTCTCACCTATTTGGAAGCTCCATTAGGATAAGAAACTTACTTCAGTATCTATCATTGTCTTCTTACCACTTAGCACAGTAGTGAGTGTATCATCAAAATAAGCACTTTTTCATAAAATGGAAACTATTCAAGATACAAATGTCTAATCCCTCAAAGTCAATTGCTACCATTGTCACACACATTTTTAGCTTGGTCTGAGTTGTGAGGGCCACTAGTTCTTCCTTGCTGTATACATTGACTAGTTTTAACTGATTTTTCTATTCTTTGCCTGTCATCATGCCACTGGGTAGCAAAAAGAATAGCAATTCCATATGTGTTTCTGTTATTGTAGCACTGGGGCTTATCATCCATAAGCAGCACCATGCGCACTACAGAAGCGTAGCATTAACTTCTGTTTTCCCTTGGGACTGTGGAGTCATGGGCACATGGAAGCTTCTCAGTGGCTACCTTCAAGATTTCTGAAGTCCATTGGGTTGGAAGTCGGTAGGCTGGGAAAAACTGTCTCACGGTTTAAAATTATGTCAAAGCCCCATGTGTGAAGGAATATCAGAGTAAAATAAGCTGAGCAAAATCAGATACTCTTTCATTCTTGGTGACAGAAAAGGACCAGACAAAACTTATCTGATAGAAACATCTGAGAGAGATTTTCAGTTAAGTAATTCCATGTCCTTGTGCAAGATATCTCAGCAGTCCACCTGCTTAATCACAGCCAGGGTGCTAACCTACAGACAACTCATTCACTCATTCATCTGATCAACAACGCTTCATCCAATGACAAAGCTTCATCAGTATGCCAGGTCTCCTTGTTGTCAAACACTTGGGATCAAGCAAAGCACCAAACAGACAAAACCACTTATGGAGCTTCTAGCAGAGAGAAACAGCTATCACAGGCAAATAAATGTATAGGATGCAAAATAATGAAAACTTCTAGGAAGATGAATAAGAAAAAGCAAGAGGCTAAGATATGCTATGGGGATGGCAAGAAGGGAAGTTCTCATGGAAACAACTTAAAATGCTTTGAAATGGAGGAAGCTTGAAATGGAGGAAGCTATCCAGGATGGACCCACCTGAAGGTAAAGTTTCAGAAGAGACTGGTTAATTCAAGAAACAGCTAAGAGGTAGGAGAAAGACAAAGGGAACAGGAGTAGAAGATGATGTTAGGGAATGGAAGGCAGCAAGAACAAGAAAGGAGAGGAGCAATATAATATATCCCACACAACTTTAGCTGTTCTACTCTGGGTGAAACAGAAAGCCCAGCCAGTTATCAGCAGAGCAGAAATAATAAATTGTCTTATACTTCAACAGCAAAACTGACTCCTGTGGGAAGAATAAAATGGAAGGAAAGCAGGGTAAAGAAAATTCTTTAACACCTACCAAAGTGTGAATGCTACAGTTTTTGTTATATACTGACCAAGTGGTATTTGGGGCATACTGACTGACTGAACTGCCAAAGGGTCTGATCCCACCACCTTTCCATCAATAGAGACCAGAATGATCACTTATTCATCTTCCATCTTTTGAAGAAGTGTATTATATTGGAACTTCAGGTTTCAGCACCAAACAGACCTGGTTTCCACTCTTACCTGTTGCAATTTTTGGATGGGGACTGTGGGTCATGTTGTTTCCCACTTAAAAAAAAAAAATTACTATCTAGGGAGCATGGTGGGGGCCACAGGGAGTATTGAAACTTTTTAAATCACACATGCATGTGACTTAAAAAGAATGATGGGTGTTACACATGCATGTGACTTAAAAAGAATGATGGGTGTTACCATTATAATGACAATGATCAGAGACCCCAAGTCTTTGTTAAAAATCCACAGATTACACGTTTACAAAGACGTAGTTGCATCTTCCTCATATACTAGTATCAACTAACAAGTCATCTATGTTTGTTTTTATTTATTTATTTGTCTGTTTGCTTATTTATTTATTTGAGACTAGGTCTCACTATGCTGCCAAGGGAACCAAAGACTCACGTTGCCTAGGGTACCACGGACTCAAGTGATCCCCAGCCTCAGCCTCCCAGGTAGCTGGTATTAGAGGTGCGCACCACCAAGCCCAGCTATTTTTTGGGACTAGGTCTTGCTATGTTGCCTTGGGCAGATATCAAACTTGCGGACTCAAGTGATTTCTAGTCAGGGTCTCCCTTCCTAGGCTGGGATTAAAGGCGGGCACTGCCACGCCCAGTCTAATCTCAACTAACAAGTCATCTTTATTAAAGTTACTTAGTCTGATTTTCAAATGCTAACAAAACCACATGCCTACATATGCTAGTAGCATTCTGATAACTTGAAATTGTACTGATTTTTTGCAACTGCTCAGTTCTGCTTTTGTCATATAGCTATTCCAGGTCTTGTGGAATTACAGGAGTTTTATTGACATTCTCTTTCGGATCTTCTTGAGGTCATCAGGTTTTTCACATTTTGCCTTGTATTAGTCTTCCAAGAGTCCTGTGGGTTACATATGTTCCTTCATATACATTTAAAGCATATGAATGTGTAAACCTACTGTTATCAAAAATTTGTTCATGGCGGCAACATAAGTTTCAAATGGTGTTGAATTACAACTATTCCACTGCAAAACAGATTAATAATAGTTGAGTGTAATTACAGAATGCCAATAAACAGCATTTCCTCCTTTTCAGCACACAAAGAAAGATGTTTATTTGCCTGCTTTCTTAGACACACATGACCAAAAAATGCATTCCTTGCATAACTCTATGTTGATTTTTTTATATATTCAAAAGAAAATCTCCAGTGGAAACATCTCAATACTAAATGAATTTCTTTCAATACTTACTTATATTCCTACTTCTTATAGTTCTATTTTAAAGTGATTTACATACTCAAACTATAGAAACTGTTCTCAAGTATTCACAACAAAAGCGCACAAAGTGAAACAAAAAATCTTGGTACCAAAACTGCTCCTACACTCATCTGCCACTCACAGTTGGTGACGGATCGCTTGTTCACATAGAATCTTTCACAGCAAAGCAGGTGATTTTAAATGGAACTTAGACATTCAGGTGGCTGATGTGTCTCTAGATTAAATGGCTCACTTCTAAAGATCTACCAAAAATCTATATATTTCTACCTTATTCCCTTTCAGTGAGTTCACCCCATAAGAAAAAATATTCATGGTTGTAAGCCACTGTGGAATGGAAATGACCTCCAACACTAGAAAGATTTAAAGTAAGTCACATTTCCACAATAGCTACCACAATCCCTAAGTGGGGCTAGGACACCAACCAGCACCAGGAGACAGAATCAATATAAGCCACCTTTTTAATATTCTATTCCATCCCATTTCTATGTGCACTATGCAGCTCATCAGGTTTTCACCGTTTCACTATTCCCTTCCCTCATGCTTTATCCCTCTTATCACTTTTCCTATTATTTTCCTCTATAAAGTAAAATCATGCAAGAAACATGACTAAGCAATTACTTTCCACAGATAAGGATTTCTGTTGGGCTTCTAGTAGTTATTTCACACACAAGTTAGTCATGAATTGGAAGACTAAGGTTAATGCTGTATTTTCCTAGAGGCATGGGTTTAAATCTGAAAAGGAGAGTAAAAAAAACATCAAAACTTGATAAACTTTTTTTTTTTTGAGACTTAGTTCTCACTATTTTTTCCTGTGGAACTGCAGGCTCACATTGCCCAGGATACCACAGACTCAAGCAATCCACAGCCTGCCTCAACTTCTCAGGTTGCCGGGATTACAGGTACGCGCCACCATACCCAGCTATATATTTTTGGAACTAGGTCCGTTATGTGCCCCCAGCGGGACTCGAACCATGATTCCTGGCCCCGTCCGCGGCTTGCTAGACTGCTGCTTACAGGCATGCGCCACCATGCCCAGCCTAAAATTTGGTAAACTTCTAAGCCTGTGGATCTTGTGTGTGACAAGCACAACAAAAGAGAAAACAGATTTCATGTGAAACTTTTATCATTTTTCCAGTCTACTTCCAAAACATTCATTAGCCCCTACAAAACCCTTCTCAATATTACTAGTTTAAATATCCAGTTATGCTAATAGCAACCTTACAGATAAAACATGGTACCTTCGTATGAAGTAGCAGCTCACTAAATTCAACAGAAGTTAATTTATTTCACCTCTAAATATGCTCTAAACATCAAAATCACAAAGTTTATGACTTGCCTTCTAATAAAAAGGCTTTGATATCCAATTTTTAAAATTAGGTGTCAAAAAAAACTAAGAATAGTTGCTAAGTAGACTGAGACAGTATTTGTCATTAGTACAAGCAAAACAAGTTACAAAATATACGCACTGTTCATTTATGCCTGTGTTGCTCTAACAAGAAAAAAAGATTGTAAAAGTACAGGTAAATTTATAATCTGCTGTTGAGCAACTCCTTTTGACAATATCAGCTGAAATATTTCAACAGAAAAAAGTGAATTTAGCTTCATGAAAACTATAAAATACCATTTTGAAATGATATATGTATAGTCAAAGTTAGTTCATAAAATCATGTGTAAAGCTAAAATGGTATAAAAAACATGATAAAATCATTTAGAAGTGGAAAAAGACAGTTTTCCCTTATTGAGGCTGCTCTAGAAACTCAAGTATGTTGAGTTTGTTTTAGACAAGGCGTATCTAACAGTTTACACACCAGAAACATATTAATAACTTGATAAGGACTTCTTTAGCCCTATTCTTCTGCTTCCTTTCTCTTTATAATGAAACTCTATGCATCTGTTACTATCCCTTCAGAAGCAGGTGGGTTATTTTATTCATCCTTCCTAATAGGCTATTATCAACTCCAGTTCATTTATATCTTGCTGGGTTACTGTTTCCAGCAGCCACAGTAATTTTATTTTTACCAACCCTACTCCTATAATAATCTGTGATGTACCACAATCACAAGCAACATTCCCCACTCAAAAGTTGTCTTTCTCCCTTCGCTCAACACAAACCACAATTTTCCATTCTCACCTGGCTCCAGTTACTTCCCTTTTGTTGCCTGAGAGCTTACTTTTACTTTCTTTCCCCCTTCAAAATTCAATTTATCTACTTCTGTAAGGACTTGTATAAAACTCTGCCTGAAATATTCAAGGCACTTCCAAATTATAAATACATCTTTATGAAAAGCTTGAGTCTTAAAATGGACCATGTACCCCTAACCCTATGATTAGCTGAAATTTTTCTTTTAAGTACAGATATTCAAAAACATTTGACTATTCTCATAAGAAGTGCCACTTGGTTTGGTAGGTACCCAGCTAACGAGGAAACCTATTTTAAATTCTAAATAGGTTCTAAATGTGAAAAATAATCTTCTATTAAGACTCCTATATACAGGATATATTTGTTATTCATACTCTGTTATAATCTCTAAAATAAAAGTAAATAGCTACATAATTTTTACTAGGAACCAGAAAAATTACATATGCATACAGAGAACTCATAATTTAATTATTGCAACAATGATGGAATAATGGAGATTGTACAAGCTAGCATTATTAACACCCCTGTTTATAGTTGAAAAAAAAACTATAGTTGAGAGAAACCCTGTAACTTGTCTAAGATGCTACAGCTAGTAAGTGGCAGATTCAGATACAAACTATTTCCATGGCTTTAAAATCTATGCTGTTAACTACTGTCTTAGTCTGCTTCTCCCAATTTTTAATGATAATATGACCAATGGTGTTATAATTGGAGTAGAACATTAAAGTTGGAGAGAGGTATCAACAGAAAATTTTCAGGACACAAACTTAAGATAGGAGGGTAGAAGTTTAATAATATCATTTATATGCTATTTTTTTATGAAGACCTAACTGCTAAGAGATAGGGAAATTCCATTTCTAGAATTCATTAGAGACTTCGGTTTCATAAAATGACAAGTTTGTTGATCAGCTGATCAACTGAATTCCTCTGAAGTAAAAAACTGAGGGAATCTAAGTAAATAGTCTTTGTCACACTTTTTTACTTGCATATAAGACTAAAGTTTCTTATTTATAAAGGTGTATCAGTTGTTCACATCCAGTACCTCCTCCTCGGTCTATCAGTAGACAATCAGGAATCCTTACACCACAGTACCCTTTAAGGAAGAGCTTGTGAGTACATAAGGAACCTGGGAGGCTGCAGGCTTAACAAGTCTCTGAACATCTCAGAACTCTTTCACATACACCAAAAACATGCCTCTTTATCCCAAAAACTACATCTGACCTACTTCTTTAGAATTAAGCAGGACTTGTGGTAGTTCAGGGCTTTATTTTATTCTATTTTTCTATAAGTTTCAACTTGATAGAGAATGCACTTTCACTACAAACATGAAAATAAGCACAAGCACTGACACTTAAGTCATTTGTAGCAGACAATAATCTGAAAAATTGATCTAAAGCTATCTTCTTTGCTTGCATCATAAAACTTAACTTATGAAATCATTACATTTCATAAAAAGAATCCTGACTCAAAACTATGCTTCATTCTGATCTCTCATTAAACTTAAGAAAGCAGTGTTTCTTCTTACAATTGCTAACTGTTCTTTCCTTCTATGAAAATTAGTCAAGGATCACCAACAGTTGTAGAAGAATAACCACAAGTAACTTTTCCTGAGCACTTACCATTGCTAGGCCCTGGGCAAAAGATTTAACAAGTATTTTCTCATTTATTCTTTTACAACAATCACTGTGGCTGCCCCCACTTTAAAGCAGAAGCAATAGACAGATAAGTTTGTCTTGGATCAGGTAGGTAACAAATGTTACAATCAAGACTTAACTCCAGACTGGTGAAGCTACAGCTGGTACACCTCTAATGCCCACTCCACACATACTAAAACACAGTTTGAGCTGGCTTATCAAATCAGTAACAGAAATACCATGGGAAAATGCTTGGATCTCCCCAAAGGTTTCCAAATTATGTAGTTACCCCTTTTTCCTCATAACAGATTGGAAGGGCTTGAGTTTGTCACTGCCTCAGGTAACAGAGCTCAAGACAGGATGCCCTCCTCCTGTGGTCAAGAACTATGCCATCCTGACTCCCTGTGCAGAGGACTCATGTAAGAGGCTGCTCTGCAAACCAAGAAAAGTATGACCTGAGGAGAGATGCTAAAACTCAAGGTTGGAATCAGCTCCATACTCACCAGAGACACAGATTCCCACTGTAACCATGCCAGGCCATTAATCACATGCACCGTATGAGCAAGGACAGTCGCCCAAGCATCACCACATCTCATCCTAAAGGGCAACTCAAAAGGAAAGCTTGAGAAGTCTTGTGTAAATGACCATCATATCACTAAAAAGGTTAACTGGTTAGTGACTTCCTTAGAAAGAGGAAGAACCACATCAGGGAGGAAATGTAACATACCTAAATAAAGGAATTAACAGCAGCCATGATAGTCTCCCCAGCCCCACCTCATCCCCTCCAACACATGATGAGCAAAAGCCAGAACCAGAACATCAAGCCTTCACTCCACTGTCTATGAAAGAGCTGGTGGCCATTCACTAAGCAGGAAGGGCAGGGTCAAGCTGCTTGGCTTCCTGTTGAAGGCTGCCTCAGGCGTTCCCACTAACTGATAATGAGAATACACGCAGTTCACCAGCAGGAGCAGAAGCCAAATAAAGAAAAACCGCACCCGCTGCACCAGCATCGCTCATGCTGCCTGTTTCATCTGCAGCATTTTAAAATAATTTATATAGTACCTACTTTCAAAACAGATTTGAAGTGTGAATCTGGTTACTATAAAATACCCCAAACACAAATTGTATAAACCATTGCCTCAGCTGAATATTACTCCATAATTCTCAGCAAATCTATACTCCAATTCATATAGAAGAAAAATAGTAACAACAATTTCACTGTTCTCCACATTCCGTTTTACTTTCTGCATCTGGACTGTCACTGCAAACAGTTTCCTATTACATAAACCCAGAAGCACTGGATTTGAATCTGATTATAAAGAAAATGCCACCCACTATCTTTATGGAAATACTTTCAAATTCTCTGGTCAAAGCAGTCATTTATTTAGAAATTATTTTCTGCTACATAAGTATACATACATACACACAAAAAGACCATACCATGCAAACATATCAAAATATTGAGATTTACAGAACGACTGCTGAATAAAATCATCAGTATAACTTTGTACTAGAAAAAAACAGTGTTTACTAGCTATAAGAATTTGTAAACGATACAGGGACTGTGATCTGGTAAGTCTACAGACACCCAAAAATGTTCAGAATTATCCCTGTCCTAGAATGCAAACAAAATCAGCAAGAAAGCTAATTATGGCTTACAAGATTCAATTCCAACCATTTAACAAAAAGAATTTACTCCATCCAGGAAGTTATGGTCAGCCTGGATGGCTAAGGAGAATCTGAAATAGAAAGTAAATTTTTCTGATTTAAATAGTTCCCCTCAGTAATGATAAATAATCCCTTTAGGCTTCATAGACAAACAATCCTGCCTTTCTCTAAACCCAAACTTTGGTATTTCGACAGTTGAGAGAGAAATTCATTCACCCAGGTGTCTGCTGTCACAGAAAATGTCACCCAAGAGTAGAAAGATTTATGATGTCAATCTGTACAAGAACTAAAAAATTAGGACCCCAAAGACAGAAACAGTATAAAGACCTCATTTTCTTGCCAGGTGACGGAACAAAGGAAAGATGCAAGCAAATCTTTCGGGAGCTTTTATTTCAACAAATATTTACTGTTACACAGGCCTAGCATTGCTGACTGAGATGAAAATAACAAATATTTGTTTTTATTGAAGGTTAAGCCAATTCTAAATTCAAATTTCATGTACTACGAAAAGTAACCAAATATGGACAACTGGAAGTCAATATAAATAAACAACTTCCTGTAATTGAGGGTTAGTCCCTAGTGGGGAAAAAATGTTATTAAAGAACTAATAATATGTGGTAACACTTAGTAAGGGACTTGGCCTAACTGAGTCAAAACAGATCCATTCTTCATCAGTTTGAGATCACAACTTAAGTAAATTATAAGTTAGTATGTTTAAAAAGTACCAAAAGCATATATTAACAGTGAAGTTTGCTTGCAGGACAGGAGACATGTTTTCTTAGATAACTACCCAATAAAATTTCCAATACTAGAGAACATAAATTATTAGTAACCAAAAGATAATTTATCTTAAATGACAACTGAGAGAGTAAAAAGAAGGTAACTAGCATCAACAATTCAGTTTTTTTCTTCCTGGATTGAAAACTAAGAGACCTTTTATAGTATAAGCCTAGTGCAGACTGATAAAAATGAACTAACAAACAAAAAGACAATAAAAATAAGCCCACAATTTTATGTCAATAGAATTTGGAGAAATACATCAATCCTAATAAAACTGCTAATGATTCAGGAGTTCATAGATAGAAACAAAAGCCATAAGGGGTCTGTCTGTACACATCTATCATTAGAAAAGATGATGTCCAGATGCTGCATCATATTTATGTCTCAGGAAAAATCATTTTGGCCCAGATAAAAGATGACTTTGTGTCGATTCAAGTGAAAGTGGTTACCACTAAAATAACTGCATCTGTAATAACCAAAGCTTGTCTGATGATACATGCAGCAGTTGAAGAGTAAGGGAAAATGAATACATAATTACAATGTGTCACCTCACTGACATGGATTACACCAACAAGCATAATAATTTGCTAAGATTACAGACCAATAATTAGACTTCCAGTGTGGGGTTGATAATACATTGTTTCATTAGTATTAAGAGATTATTTTAGAAAATAATTATAAATGCTTTCTCAGAGTGTCATAAACAGAAACCTACCAAATTCTTACTATTTATCTTTTAATTTGGTAGAATTTACTGAAACCACCTTTTCTCTTAAAAGACAAATCCAAAGACCCAACACAGAAAAAGGTTAAGAGAAGACTGTTACCTGCAGTAAAATTCAAAATAATTAATAACCAAACAGTAAACACTTGCCAGCTGCTAGAGACACACTAACCAATTAGAACAAATGTACAAACAAATCAAACACACCAACAAATCAGAGCAGTGCAAACCAAAAAAAAAAAAAAAAAAAGATCAGAACAGTGTTATAGTAACCTTGTCAAGTAGCTGTGGATTAGAAGAGTATGTAACTGTCAGAACACAATAAAGAAGAATAAAAGCATTTATAGCTTGACAAATATTCCTATAAAACAAGGGATAAAGGGCTGCTGGGTTTGTTTAAGAAACAACTAGACCAAAATAGTGGGTTGATTTTAGACTATACCTAATAAGTAGAGTTGCTATCAATAGTGATAAGCTAATCTGTTTAATTTTAAAATTATTAGTTTGCATTTCTTGCCCCTTTATAGTTCTTTTTCCTAAGTAGTCATGGGTTTGGTTGAAAGACCTAATTTTCCCTCTCATCCCAACCTCTATTAGTTAGAAGCTGGAGGAAAGAGTAGGAAACATTTATAGAGATCCCCCTCATGTGGTCAGCAGCAGCATCTTATCTACTCTTCACAACAAACCATAGAAGATATAATCCTTTATTTACAAATAACAGAGTGGCACTTTGGGAAGGTGAGACATGGGCAACATGAGCCTGTGGTTCCATGGGCAAAAAATAGCAAGACCTAGTCTCAAAAAAAACAAACAAACAAACAAAAAAAACAAACACTAACAAAAAAAAACTCTATTCCACTAGGTCATATAATTTCTCCTAGCCACATGAGATGGGTACTCTATGCTTCACTTTATGACGATTTTGTATATTTTAAATAAAAGCAAACATCATAAAGGATAATGGCTATACACCTATGCAGAAGGAGTTACTAATACGGAAAAATACCATTTTTTCAGTAATTTGAACTCTGTATTCTTTTTACTTTAACAGTCAACTATATATTATTCATATATTATATATTATATATAATATATTATATATATTATATATATATATAATATATTCATATATTATTCAGTGCTTAAAAGTACTAACTGCAGACCGGGAATGGTGGGGCATGCCTGTAAGTAGCAGCCTAGGAGGCTGAGGCCAGGGCCAGGGATCGCAGTTCGAGTCCCACAGGGGGCACATAGCGAGACCTAGTCCCAAAAAAATAGCTGGGCATGGTGGTGTGCGCACCTGTAATTCCAGCTACCCGGGAAGCTGAGACTGGAGATTGCTTGAGTCTGTGGTACTCCAGGCAACATAAGCCTGCGTTTCCACAGGCAAAAATAGTGAGATCTAGTCTTAAAAAAAAAAAAAAGTACTAATTGCAAAACAACTACCAAATCACTTATTCCTCTAAGCTACCTCACAGAAAAGATATAAAGACTATACCAGTTGTCAGAGGTCAGAAAAGAACAAAGATAAGAGGATTATTAAAGCCAGGCACAGTGGCTCGTGCCTGTAAGCTTCAGCCTATGAAGCAGTGGGGCTAGGGATTGCGGTTCGAGTCCCGTTCAGGGCAGCACAGCGAGACCTAGTCCCAAAAAATAACTGGGTGTGGTAGCAGGTGCCTGTAATCCTAGCTACCTAGGAAGCTGAGGCTGGGGATTGCTTGAGTCTGTAGTACCCTTGGCAACGTGAGTCTGCAGTTCTATGGGCAAAAATAGTGAAACCTAGTCTCAAAAAAAAAAAAAAAAGGAGATTATTAAGTAAATTATCCATATGTACGAACTCAAAGAGAAAACAAAAAAACAAGACAGACATGCTGGAAAAGGACCAAGAATCCTGATTTGGTTACTGATTTTACTGGAAGACAGAGGCATCTTCACAAACTTCAGGCCCCATCCAGACACCAAGGCAGACCTTTGGACTTAGGCAAACAACGCTGCAATGTCTCTGATCGCCATACAGCGTTCTCTGTTCTAGCCTACTTTTCAGGTCACCTACATACTCATTGTAGCACTCCCTAAAAACATCAGTCCACAATCCTATCCAGAAATAAATTTCTATGCCTAACAGAATTATATCATTTCAACCAGGAATTTAAACTCACAAGTTTATACAATCTGAAAACATGAGGAAATATATGAAATTAGAACTGAACGGGAAAAAAATAAAAGGCATTCTGTCATTGCCGGACAGCCTTTAAGATCTGCAATTAGCATTCCATCATTTTCCCATTGACTATCTTTAATCCCCACCTAAATGGTTAGTTGACATACAAAACTTGTATTTCCTCTCAATTAACTACAGAATACATAGGGAGCTTAAACCATTTATTAGTTATTTCATATAAAATACCAGAAATGTTCCATATCATAGAAAAGTTTGCTAAATACTGAAATTTGAGTCAAAGAAAAAATGCAATTTGAGATAAAAGTCAAAAGAAAAAGAATTTTAAAAATTGGAAGGTATTTATTTAGCAACCAGATCAAAGATTTATTCTAATCTTTATGATTAGAAACCTAAATTGCTGTGCCACCTACAGGAAATCCACGAATCTATGAAAACAACATAGAGAAAAAATTCCTAAAGGTGTGACCTGTCTTCAAGAAAACAGCTGAATGAGAAGGCACTAGCTAGCTACCCTGCCATTCTTTTGATGGAGCTCTCTATTTTCACCTTAATTGTTAAGAAGTCCTTGAGGGTAATTTTTGCTTTTTCAATGGCATTATATCCTCTCTTATATCAGTGAACTCTGGCCCAAAAGATCTAGGCAACAGGGCCACTGTCAACCTGCAGAAAGGAGGCTTTCTTTCCAGTGGGTTTTTATACCTTCCACGGAGATAAGGAAGGTCAAACCAGAGTCTGTGACTGAACCATATAAACTACACGTGTGATACTTTACCCAAGCAGAGTGAAGCAGCAATCCATTCATTCACTGTGGAAATACATGAGCATAACATCACTCACTGCTGCCAAGGAAGAAAATGAATTACAGAAACTAGATTCTGGGATCAAATAAACTAGCACAAAGAAAGAGAAGTGCATAAATAACCATAATTACAAGATGGGACCAGCTTTGTCTGAACCATACAAAGTAGACAGCCAAGTGCACTAATCTACACTCCTCTAAGGGCTTTCTCTGTATCAGGGACCGTCACCTGACAGGCCATAGGTGGCAGGATTGGCCCCAGCTATTGTCCAACCAGAGTTGGCATACAAATATCCTAGGACCCCTTCACCCTTCACTTGTAATAACATTATTGCATCACTGTTCTCTAAAAATATGATCTGCAGGTCTATGCTAACAGCAACATCATCCCCCAGGAACCTAAAAGAAATGCAAACTCACAGCCCAGATGAGAAGTCTGAATCTGCACTGTAGCAAAGTGTACAGATAAGTCTCATGTGCATCAAAGTCTTAGAAGCTCTGATGGTTACCATCTTCCAAAGCTTACAAGGTTTACCCCCAGGTCAGACCTCCCACTGCCCACCACGGTGGATGGTTTAATAATGCACCTTTCCTGTATGCCTTTCCTTAATTACCTCTCTTCTCCACACTCACACACAAGCTTCCCACACAAGCTTCCCACATACCCAATAAACACATCAATAAAGATAAAATACCATGGAAGTTAAAAAGTCATTTAGACTTACACAAGCATTGATAGAGTGGGGAAAAGCAGCTGTGAGAAGGCGAGGATGAAGGTAGAGTAGCAACAAAGATGTAAAGATGAGGAAGGAAAGGAAAAGCACTAGTGTCTGAGTTTTAGTCATAGGGTCAGGTGCATGAAGTTCAGCAGTAAGAAATAAGGCTAGCCAGGCATGGTGGCGCATGCCTGTAAGCAGCAGCCTAGGAAGTCACTGCTGGGGCCAGAGATCGTGGTTCAAGTCCCACCAGGGGCACATAGCAAGACCTAGTCCCAAAAAAATAGCTGGGCATGGTGGAGCATGCCTGTAATCCCAGCTACCTGGGAAGCTGAGGCAGGGGATTGCTTGGGTCTGTGGTACCCCGGGCAACGTGAGCCTGCAGTTCCACGGGCAAAAAAAGCGAGACCCTGTCTCAAAAAAATAAATAAATAAAAAATAATGACTTCTATATTATAGATTTCTCTGGAAGAAATGCACACTCATATATATGCAGATGTGTGTGTACAGGTACACCCAGAACTATTACAGTTGACTTGGGAGAAGGAATCACTCATTTAAAGCATGTGAAGTGTCATAGATGTGAAGGTCTTCTATATCTGTGAACACTAAGTTGAAAATTTCATGGATGACAAGGAAGAGTCATTGAGTGTTGATTTCCTGACCTCTCCCAATGAAGTTTTGCTGTAAAATAAATAAGTGTGTTTGGGCGGGGG
>PVHY01012769.1:19471-43439 GCA_004024945.1 Uropsilus gracilis | reverse complement strand
CTCTTTTGGGTAGATTCCCAAAAGAGCAATTGCTGGGTCAAATGGTAGTTCCATTTTCATTAGCTTGAGGGTCCTCCACACCCCTTTCCATAGTGGTTGAACTAGTTTACATTCCCACCAGCAGTGTAGTAGTGTTCCTTTCTCTCCACATCCTCGCCAGCAATTTGTGTTGCCTGTTCTTTGGATGTGGGCCATTCTTACTGGTGTAAGGTGGTATCTCATTGTGGTTTGCTTAAAAGAATCTTTAGCTAGATAATTTGCTCAAGATCACACTGTCTGAGCATGAGTCCAGATTTGAAGCTTAATCTGACATTAAAGCTTGTGCTCTTTCCAATATACTAATATGCCATGATTCCTTTTGCATAATCCAGTGCTTTGGTAATAGAGCATAATTAAAATGCTGTAACAACAACTAAAATAGCTATTTCAACAGAGTATTTTTAGCCTCTTTTCATTTTAAAAAGACAAGTATGCCTAAATTTCTACAACTCAAAAGCAAAAATTAACAATTTAAAAATGGGCAAAGGTCATAAACAAACATGTACTCAAGGAAATATACAAATGACCAATAAACACATGAAAAGACACTCAAAATCATTAGTCATTAGGAAAATACAAATCAAGCCACAATGAGATGATATTCACACCCATTGGAATGGCTTGAATTTAAAAAAGAGAGAAGAAAAACAGTAAGTATTGATGAGGACATCAAGACATTAGAAGGTTCATATGTTACTTGAGAGAATACAAAATGGTACACTCACTTTGGAAAAAATTTAGTGGTTTTTCAAAATATTAAATATAACCATATAATCCAGTAATTCCACTCAGGCATATACCAAAAACAACTGAAAGCAGGGACTATTAAACAAATACTTGTACACCAGTGTTCATTCAGGTCTGCTCATAATAGCCAAAAGATAGAAATAACCTATGTTCATCAACAATTTAATGGATAAACAAAATGTGTTGTGTGTATACAATGGATATAATTCAACCTTAAGAAGGAATATTTGATAGATGCTACAATAGAGGATCAGTCTTGAAAATACTGTATTGAATGAAATAATTTAGACACAATAGAACAAATATTATATATTTCCATTTATATAAGATACCTAGAATAAGACAAAGTTCAGTAGAAGTTACCAGAGATTGAGGGGGAAAGGTAATGGGTAGTTGTTGCTTAATGAGCACAGAGTTTTTGTGGGTTGATGAACAACTTTTGGAAATGGCAGTAACAGTTGTACAACAGTGTGAATCTACTCACTGCCATTTAGAACAACTAAAATGGTAAATCTTAGATTAGATATATTTTACCATAATTAAACATATAAGTGTTTGTACACCTAGATATATATATTCTGTTGGAATAAGCACTAAGAATGTTCTGCAATAAAGCTATGATAAAACAGGCTTTACCTTAGAGGTTTTATATACTTTCAGATACACAAACTAAACCTAGAAAATTTTTTAAAAAAGGATCAATAAAATGTTGCTGGAAATAATTTCTATAAAGGACATACTATCTTATTAATCATAGTAAGGAGGCAAAAATCAAAAGACTAACCTACCAATTTAAATCAACAGCTGTCCAACGTTCTGACTTAAAGGAAATATAAACTAAAACTAAAGGACATTATTCATAAGCAAACTGAGTTGTAACACAAGTAAATCTAGGATGTTATTTCTTGAACAAAATTAGCCCTATTTACTTTACTATTATTGTGACACAGTGACATATGGTCAAATAAAAACATCTGGTAAGTTGAGAGTTAAAACTTTTCTTAAACTATCATAAAAACAAGTGCTTAACTGACAGTGCAGAAGTTCTTTACTCTTAACTATTAAAAGCAATTACAAGCAAGAGAAACATTTTTCAAAAAAAGACTAGTAACCTAGTGGCGGTTCATTGACATTTAAAATGATGGGTGAAGGTGATGAAAACTTGTCACAAAACAATACACAACCCCAATGTAAGTTCAACAAAAATGCAAAGTCTAAAATGCTAAATAAATAAACATATAAATAAATAAAAGGGCAAAGAAGATGCACATATACACCTCACTCTAGACAGTATAGCTTGGCATCTACTCAAAACTCATACTCAGCATAACTCAAATATCAGAAAATGACCAGAGTAAGCTAAGAGGAAAATGTATCCACTAGTTATGTACTTTCACTACATTTGAACCCACCTTGCAGATTTGTTTTGACGAATACATCCTTCAATGATTTCCTTCACTTCGGGATCAGTGACTTTATTGAAACTGGCTGGTTTTATTCCCTGGAAGAAGAAAAAAATATTTAGTCACAAATTAAGCAATTGAAAGCCCAAATCAATATGACACTTACTAAATAAATTTTATCACTAAACCATATTCAAGTCTTAAATAAATAAATGCATACAATTTAACAACTTTTTTGACAAGGATTTTGTTTATAAAAAAAAGTGAAAAAGTATAAAAAAATCGATATTATAAAACACATTTAAGAAATCCAGGCCACACCTGGAAGGGAGGCCTCGATGAAGTTGTGTCCTCCTGTACTGAGAGTGCAGTGGGGTGCAGGCCAGCTGCTCCCCTCAAGGGGTAGCTGGGTTACCCCATGTGGCCTGGGGCTCCACCCCTTCTGTCCTGGGTTTGGGTGGGAGGGGCCACACCCCCTCTAGGTCACTGCGCTTGGATGGGAGGCCTTGGTGAGGTTGCGTTGTCTCGTACAGAGGGCACAGTGGGGTGTAGGCCAGCTGCTCTCCCCCGGTGGTAGCTGGGGTCATCCTGGTTGCCTCCATGTGGCCCGGGGCTCCACCCCTTCCACCCCCAGCCATCAGGGAACAAAGGCAGAGAAGACCCCTGGGTAAGCACTCCAAGCCTGGAGAACCCAGGAAGGGGGACGGGTAGGGTTTAGCCCCATCCACCAGTGGAAGGTTGCTGCATGGGGCAGCCATCTGCAGCCTGGATCGGCCAAGACATGTCCCAGCCTCCAAGCCCAAGGAGGGTTTGCAATGGCAAATGCATGGCCATCTAGGCCCCACCCCCATACAGGGAGGTACCGGTGCGTGGGTGGGTGGGGAGGCGGGGGGGAATGCCCCTTCCATTTTACTGTCACTCCAGCTAATATTCAGGAGGCGCAATAACATATCAAATCCCATCATAAAACGGGTGAGGGACCAGGTAAAAAATCCAGCTCACAAGCCTGAGCTGGACACAGCAAATAGACAATTGAAAGAACCAATGCATACGAGACAGGAGAAACATCTATGGAAACACAATGTCACAAAGCACACCTATGCACTTACTGGTTCTCAAAGACTCAAGACCTCATTTTGGAGATAACTACCAGGAGAGCAAGGTGCCCCTCTGCACATCACGGGAGAGGAAAGAAAGGCTAAGGACTGGGGGCATCGACCCCACAGCAAAACTGCAAACTGAGGCAGAGGAGATGATCTACAATGGTCAATTACAAATGTCTGTGTCTGTATCCACAGAGAAACTTCTTCACTGACACTGGCAGGGGGTGAGATCCTCTTAAATCTGATGTCAGAGCCATAAGGTAAAGCAGCAAAGCAACAGAGATGGGATTAGTGAAGACATCCTCCAACAAGAAAGCATGGAAAGATCACAAATAAATAAAGATTGGCTGCCCAACACAAACAAGACTGAAAACCTACCATCAAGGCTCACCTGGTTCCAACAACCACCCATAGCCCCTCACCCAATGAAAGAACACTACCACAGTAAAGAGATACTAATGGACTTAACACAGACTAGCAAACAACAAAGAGTGGGGTGTGAGAGAATGGAGGGAGTACCTGAGGGAGGGGGGGGAAATATCCCAAAAACCATTTACTGAGGTTGTGATTTAAAGAATAAAAATAAATAAAACTTAAAAAAAAATCCAAGGGCATCTCTACTGAAAACATTCTAAATTAATATTTCACAGTTAAAATTCATATAATAGTATTAATTGCTTGAATTTGCTGATTTTACATTCTATTACCTTTAATTTATGAATTTTAGATTAAAAATAATCCAACTAAGATAACTGCAGTCACTTAAGAAAATTCCAAACTAAAATAGAAGTAGATAGGTACAATGGAATAATGTTTATGCAGTTAATCTAAGATATAGTTCTGAGTATATCACAACTCATAGGAGACAATCAGAAAACCCTACATCATCTATAGCTGACTCTCAAACAATATGGGGGTAGGAGTGGCTGAGGGCACTTATCCCTTCTCCTGTGCAGTCAAAAATCTACATACAATTAATTACTAATAACCTTCTGATGACTGGAAAACTTGCTGATAAGTCAACACATATTTTGTATGTAATATGTACTACATGGTGTGCTCTTAAAATAAGCTAGAGAAAAGTTATTAATAAAATCATAAGAAAAAACATTTATAGTACCATACTACATATATGGATACTATAGTTTATGTTGTCTTGTTTACAAGATGAATCATCTGTCAGAATGTCTTCATTTCTCTTGACTGCAAATGGCCTCATATTCAAAAGGCTGCATTTACACAAGTTTTGAAAAATTCTAACTTTTAATAATAGATTTGTGCATATTTTTATAGTAATGACTATTACCTACATGTTTCATACATCTATGGTATACCTAACCTTTCTTAATTTCTTTGATATTTCTAAGCTATGTAGTTCATCTGTGAGTTTTGTTCAAATTACTGAATATCTCCAAACATTTTTCAATAATTTAATGGAAAAAATTCCTGGATAAGTGGACCTGCACAATTCAAACCTGGGCCATTCAAACCCATGTTCAAGGGTGACTGTACTGGTAAATCTGGTGAAACTAGAAGTTAATTAGGATCTCAACTTCAAGAAGCTTTAGCGTATGTGGAAAGCTGAATTGGGGTAAGGGCAATTATTGCTTTTCTCTGCTCCTGGGTGAAAATAATTAGGAAGTGACAACTTATAAAATCAAGTAAAAATTCCTTTCTATTTAAAGCCATCCAACATATGGACAAAAACTAAAATGACATTTTAGCCTCATCTCTTTTGCTCAGCTCTTTGTTACAGGAATTTTGAAACATACTCAAAAGTAACATATCCTATGAAACACCAGATAACCATCATAAGCTTCAACAAGCACCATTTTTGTGAATCTTGTTTCTACTATTCTCATACTTCTTTTATCCTAGAGTACGTTAAAGTAAATTTAAGGAATCATGCCATTTCACCCATAAATTCTCCAGTTTACACCTCTAAGAGGTATCTTATTATCATCCCACCAAAAATAGTTACCAATAAGCCCTTAATATCATCTAAAACCCAATCCACACTCACATTTTCCAAATTAAGTGATTCTTCATATAGTTGGTTTTTTCAAATTAGGATTCAGACATGGTCCAAACATTCATTACATGTGTGTTGCAATGGCATGATCTCATACTGTTAATAAAAACCAACTAATACATTTTCAAGAATTTTGCAAACCATTTATTAGTCACTTTATAATTTATATTACATAAACTTAAAATTCCATGTACATTTTAGAAATAATTTGGATAAGATGGGAACACGCTCTTTATAGGGTTAATAGAATTCTCTTATAAAAAGTACTCTGGCTTTAGGCATTTGTTTTTAAGGAGATTTTTTTTTTTAATTTCTAATTTCTAGGCTTGGGGTAGTTTTATTCAACTCTTCGTTTCTTCCTGGTTTAGTCTTAGTAAATACTGTGTCGCTGCAAAATTTTTTTCTACACTTTATATATTTTATATTCATTTCTTCAAGGTCATTAAATTTATCGATGTATAATTGTTCACAATAATCTCTTATGAGTCTTTGTACTTCTATGCTGTCGGCACTTAATTTCTCTTTCATTTTTAATTGTTATTATTTTATCTCTTCTTTTCTTGTTAGTCTAGCTAGAAGTTTGTCAACTTGATCTTGAAGAACTAACTAAATTTCATCAATATTTTGTATGGTCTTTTTTGATTTTCATTAATTTTCTTCTACTTTTATTATTTCATTCCTTTTATTAACTTTCACTGTTCTTTTTTCAATCTGATTTAGGTGTAATATTAAGTTGTTCATTTGGGATTTTCTTGCTTCTTAACATGGGCCTACCCTGAAAAAAACCACACATATGTAGTTAACTAATCTTTGACAAAGGAGAGAAAAACTTACATTGGAACAAAGATAGCCTCTTCAATAAATGGTGCTGGGAAAATTGGACTAAGACATGCAAAAAAATGGACCAAGACAACTCCCTCACACCATATACAAAAACCAACTCAAAATGGATAAAAGACTTAGATATCAGACCCAAAACCATAGCATACATAGAGGAAAACTCGGGCAAAACCCTCCATGAATTACAATTCAGATATCCCTTTCTGAAAACATCTATAGATGGCAAAAAAATGAAGGAAAACATAAACAGATGGGACTACATCAAACTAAAAAGGTTCTGTACAGCTAAAGAGACAACAGAAAAAACAAAAAAGCCCAACCAAATGGGAAAAATTTTTGCTCTCCACACGAGTGATAAGGGTTTAATAACAAAGACTCACAAGGAACTCACACAACTAAACAAAAGCAAAACAAGAAGCTCAATCAAAAAATGGGGAGAACTAAAAAGATACTTCTCCAAAGAGGAAATACAAATGGCCAACAGGCACATGAAAAATTGTTCAACATCAAAAAAAAAAAAAAAGAAAGAAAGAAAAATTGTTCAACATCACTAGCAATCTGGGAAATGCAAATCAAAACCACAATGAGATACCACCTTACACCAGCAAGAATGGCTCACATCCAAAGAACGGGCAACAACAAGTGCTGGCGAGGATGTGGAGAGAAAGGAACATTCTTACACTGCTGGTGGAAATGTAAACTGGTCCAACCACTATGGAAAGCTGTGTGGAGGACCCTCAAATTAATGAAAATGGAACTACCATTTGACCCAGGAACTGCTCTCTTGGTAATCTACCCAAAAGAGACCTCAGTGTGGGTACAAAGGGACACCTGTGCTCAGATGTTTACTGCAGCACTATTTATAATTGCAAGGACTTGGAAGCAACCTAAATGCCCCCAAACAGATGAATGGATGAAAAAAATGTGGTATACATCAATTAAAAATGACAAATTGGATAATTTTATGATAACATGTTTGTACTTAGAAGAAATCATATTAGCAGAAACAAGTCAAAAAGAAAAAGACAGAAACCAAATGGTTTCACAAATACATGGGATATAGGGGGAAAAAAAACAAAAGCCATGAGGAAAAGTCAAAACAAGCTAAGCACCAAACTGAAGCACACAACTTTGGGCAGGGGGGGAGGGAGGGTGATGGTGGGGAGGGTCGGGGGGTGAAACCCTGGGATTATAATGATGTGAAATTTATATATAAATAAATTTTAAAAAATAAATAAATAAACAAACAAACAACACCACCACCACCATGGGCCTATACAGTGTAATTATAATCTCTTTTAAGAACATCTTTGCTGAACCCCATAAATTCTGATAACTTCTATCCTTATTTTATTAATGTTGAAGTACTTTGTTTTAATTTCCTCTTTAGGAACGATTAAACAGCGTATTGTTCAGTCTCAATGTATTTAATGCTTCTGCAATGTTCTTTATGTAGTCGGTTTCCAGCTTTATTGCATTATGGTTAGAAGGAATGTTTGCTAAGATTTCAGTCATCATACTGTTATTGATAACTGTGTCCCAATTGTGGCCTTATTTATTTGTCTCCCCACACAAACCTCTAGAGTCAGACATACATGGGGTCAAATTCCACCATTATTAGCTGTTTGAATTTAATGAAGCCAAAACCTCTGATTCTCAATCTTACCATTTGTAAATTGAAGATCATGCCATTTTTATAAGGATAAAAGAATGAAATCATGAGGGATACAGAATAGATTTAATAATAACATCTATTAATATTAGTTACCTGAAACACTCCAATAATACTTTTCATGGCCTATCTTGAGCTACCCAACTAGATATGAAGCAATTTCTTTTAAACAGTTCGGTCTTATATCCCTTACTAAACTCTTATTCTCCTATTTTTATATTTGGATTTGTCAAAATGTATTATTGCCCTTACTAAAAATGTAACCTATTTATACGTAGCCAACACTTTTTACCTGTCTGCATTCCTTGCAATTTCTAACGCAAAGTGATCACAGCAGGAAATCTAACACTGTATTGGAACATATTTTGCTTGCCCTTCTATAATTAGGCTTTTGTAACTAAATGAAACTTTCAAAACCATTTAGCCAATCTTTATTATTCAGTTTTGGAAAATAAGATATATGTAATAAATACCTAAATGTGCTTTACAAAGAGATGTAAATAATAAATCTATATATTTCCCCAAAACAATAACATGGTACATTTTACAGGACCCCCAATAGAGTATAGGTATATAACAAATCTATAGCCTGTTTTATTATGATTATGTTAAATTAATGATACAGAACTAAGTCAACATTTGGTTTGACTCTATTGACCTACGGGATGTGGCAATTTGTGAAGTAGAAAGAATAAAATAATACCTACGCTGGTTACTTTACGGTATATTTGAGCAGCATTCTGGCACTCAGAATAGGGATACTCTGAAGTAGCCATTTCCAGCATACACATTCCAAAAGCATAGACATCTACAGATTCATCATAGTGTTCTTCATACATCTCTGGGGCCATAAACTCAGGAGTTCCTATAAAATAAGACCACAACCACATTTTTATTAAAGAGACAAATGCATTCACCAAGATAACATACCTTTTGCCATAAGGATTGCATGAGTTAATTTCTGCTCCCTAGAAGCAAATTTATAATATAATATTTGCTATATCTATATAAAGCATTTAAAGAATTTCTTTTATTTTTCACAATGATAAAGTATAAATCAGTAATGCTCAAAATAAGGCAATTACTAAAATCTGTTTTTATCTATTCTTTTGCACATTTTTTCTGAATCAAAGTAGAAAACCATTTTTCTTGAGTTCTTAGGACATTTCAATAAATCTTAAATATCTCTCACATACAAAAAACACCTATCCCCTAAATTATATACAGTATTTTAAACCAATGTTACTTCATAAGAAAAATAAAACAAATATAGTCTATAAATGAGGAAATGGTACTGTATCAGTAGCTTCCTGATTTTGATCCTTGCAAATGATTTACAAGAAAAAAAAAGTGCTTGTCTTAGGAAATGCATACTGGTGTATTTAGGAATAAAATATCATTGTCTTTATATAAAAAAATATACCAAGGATGGCTCTGAAATAAATTAATAGATAGTAGATATTTCAAACCAAATGCACATTCTAGGCCAGGGGTCAGCAAACTTCTCTGTACAGGATGAAATAGTAAATATTTCAGGCTTCGCAGTTTTATGGTCCCTCCAACAATTAACAACTCTGCTACAGAAGTACCAAAGCAGCCATATACAATACACAAAAGAGTGAATGTGACTGTTTCAATAAAACTTTATTTATAAAATTAGCAGGATCAGATTTAGTCCATGAATTAGTTTGCTGCTCCCTTTTCTAGACATATACAATTAACAAATCTCTCTTTACCCAACCATTAAACTACAAACTGTTAATCACCAATGACACTCTTAGCAAATGATGTGCGCATTAAGGTGGCTAGTCCTAGATCACCAATCTTCACAGATCCAGTGGGTCCCGTGATGAAAATATTGTCACACTTCAGATCTCGGTGAATAATGGGAGGAGTCCTAGTGTGCAAGAACTGCAACCCCTTTAAAATTTGCCTGCACCAGCTCCTTAAGACCTTTGGTTTCATCACTTTAAATCGCTTTAAGTACCTACACAAAGAAACAAAAGACTACATTTAAAACTACATATCCCATTTATTGTATGAACACCAATAGGATAAATTATGTAAGCTAGACTGATAGTGTATGTATTACAATTGCTATCACTGAGTTGTTTTCTGTTGTCTTTTTTTTCTGTTGTTTTCTGTGGTAAGAAAACTTTAAATCTAACATCTCATTCTTACTTTGAGAAGACATTCTACTAAAGTTTAACAAATTTAACTCAAAACAAGAATCATTCCAATCAGAGTGGCCTTTTGTAGAATGGCAGCACAATTTTAAAAAGAAAATTCTTCTCTATTCCCTGCTTCTCTAATAACTGCTTATGTAGTCATTGAAGTTTTAACAATGCAAAATTTTAGTACAAAGATGCTAGGAAATAGAAAACATATACTTCACATTTCAGAGTTACAAATAAAATATTACACTACCAAATGAAAAACTACAGTCAGAAACAAAGCAATAGATTATAATTACATAGTATTTCTTACTAGATATGTGAACTTGGCTATATACCCAGACTTTCATTATCTTTTACAAAAGGACATTATCTCTATAGCCTTCTAATTCTAAATTTCTATAATATACCATAAATAATATTTCTAAATACTGTATTTTCTAACAAACTTCATTAATCCTAATTTTTTATTCCTCCTTGAAACACATATTCAGATTCTATAAAATCTTTAAGAATAACCATTATTTAACAAAACAAGCTTCATAACTACTAAAAAAAAATTTTGGGGGGAGAGGGACTAGGTCTCGCTGTGTTGCCCCGAGTGGGACTTGAACTGCGATCCCTAGCCCCAGCCGCTTCATAGGCTGAAGCTTACAGGCATGCACCACCATGCCTGGCTGAAAATTATTTACAAATAAAACTTCATCAGGGCTATCAGGATCAACTTACGTCTTTAAGGTTCCTGATGTCATAAGTTCTGTCACTAATACGATACATTTCTTTCCTTTTAAAATCGACTCCCAGGAATCATAAAATCGCACAATATTCGGATGTTGGAGACCTTTTAACATCTCTGCTTCTTCCTTGAACCTTTGCTGCTCAGTTTTGGTTAATTTCCGGTCCTGAAACAGAGGAACAAGTTCCAAATTAGAGCTTAGAAATTCTCATGTACATTTGTTTTTCTTTCTCCTCATGTACATTTCTAACATCACTCATAGGAGTGTTTTATTATATTTATTTGTAAGTATATTTATTTTTGCCTAATAATTCTTTATTTAGGACTAACAATCATTAGTATCTTTTGCTATATAGTTACTTTGTACCCACTCGGCAATGCAGTAGTTGTGACATTTCATAACTATGCTGTTATGTTTCCTAATCTGTATCTCAGGTGTTAATTAAACTTTCTAAATTAAAATTTTCATCGTAATCATTTTTCAATATCCACATATATTAAATCACAATGTCATACACCTTAAACTTTACACACTGTTGTATCGATTATGCATTAATAAACAAAAAATGTAATTTTTCCTTTACTGGGAAAGTTACAAATAAATTATCTCATTTATCTCAAAATGAGGAAAATAATCAAAAGAGATAATAAAAATAGTTTACCTAAGAAAGCTGTGGATATCCACATCTAGAAAATCTATAATGTCAGAGCAAGAATAATCAAAATGTTACTCACCTAAGACATGTATTCTCATTCAATGCCTGCACTGTCAACATATTTTCAAGTGGAAATATAAGATTACCAACTAGTGAAAAACTTTCAAACAGAAATTGGACTTTTAATCTGCTATATTAAATGTCAGACGTCAAAGGAGCAATGCTTACACAATTCTGAGGAATGACTATGACCCTAAAGTTCTGACTGCAGATATACTAGCAATCAAATTCATAAGGGAAAAATACACAGGTTTCTCTGAAAACTAGAACAGAGAAAAGCATGCCATGCAGTCTCAAAATTTTACTCAATGAATTTCAATTAGAAATGTGGCCAAATAAAGTCATTAGAAAAGCTGGGTGTGGCTAAACAATAAAAAATTAAAAATTACCAGTGTATCTTACTAAACAGTAAGCTATATAATTCTGGATTACATTATCAAATCTAATAGAGAAGAATAAAAACTTTTGTTTTTAATAAGGGAAGCAGTACAAAAGGGAGTGACAGAACTATTTCAAGTTTTAATGTTGAGAGAGAAACAACCAAGCCTTGATTTAAAATTTAGGTATGCAAAGAGGGAGTGGGAGAGTGTAAAGGGGATAGTCTAGTGGATTATGGTGGAGGACTATGGGTGCCTTGATGGTGAGTGTGGTGTGGCAATAACACCTGAAGGGTGTGATCCAATATCTCTGAATCATATACAGTACTACAATCTAATGTAACCTCAATAAAAGGGGAAAAATTACTGTTTTCCATTTTACAATGGGTAACAACATATTAATTTCCCTCCCTTCCTAAAACACATCAAAACAACAAGATGCAAATCCAAAGTAGTAATGTATATATGAGAATTCAAATATAAGATTTTTAAAGATAATACACACACACACACACACACACACCTTGATAGAACATTTTTGTATGAAACTGTAATGAGTAGAGGAAAATTACAATTTGATAAGAGTTCTATTAATTTTTTTCATTAATACTTCATAATAGTATATCTGAAACATACATATGTTAAAAATCATTGTTAACTTTTTTTTTGAGGCTAGGTCTCCACTATGTAGCTTGGGGTAGTCCCAAACCTGCAGAGTCAAGTGATCCCTAGCCTCAGTCTCCCAGGTAGCTGGGATTACAGAAACACACCACCACACCCAGCTATTTTTTAGAAACTAGGTCTCGCTATGTTACCCTAGGGTAGTCTCGAACCCCCAGACTCAAGTGATCCCTGGCCTCAGCCTCCTAGCACTGTGATTACAGGCCCGCACAACCCCGCCAGGCTTAAATCAGTTTTAACTTTAAGTGTTATCACACCACACCCTTCAGGTGTTATCACACCACACCCACCATAAATGGACCTTGAAAATTTGTTTGGAGGTTCTAGCAGGGGGGCGCAGGTAGTCGTGTACACTCAACCAAAGAACCGGCTATCTTTATTCCAGGAAGGCCTTTCACTTCAACTGAGCACGCAGCTTTGGGAGGGATACACATGGAGCAGTGAGGGAGGAAGGGGACACCTGCCTAGACAGCCAGATCAGATGAATCAACCCTGGCAATTAATGGGTGACAGATGCCGCAGCCAGATCGCCCTCACATCCACCCACCATAAATAAAAGAGGAGAAATTACAGCAGACACAGAAGAAATCCAGAGAATAATCAGAGACTATTACCAACATTTATATGAAAACAAGTACAACAATCTGGATGAAGATGAACAAATTTCTCAAACTATACAATCACCCAAAGCTGAAAAAAGACAAAGAAGAGAACTTAATCAAAGCAATTACAAGCACTGAAGGTGAAAAATCAAAACCTTCCCTAAAAAAAAAAAAAAAAAAACTTACGATCAGATTATTTCACCAATGAGTTCTACCAAATGTCCAAAGATAAATTATGTCTGACCTACACAACCTCTTTCAAAAAATGAAGGAAAACTACCAAATACATTGTACGAGGCCAATGCTACACTAACGCCAAAACCAAACAAAAAACAAGACAAAGAAAGAAAACTACAAACCAAACTCCCTAATGAACACAGACGCAAAAATCTTTCAATAAAACCTTAGCAAACCGAGTACAACTGCATCAAAAGGGTTATATACCATGACCAAGTAGGATTTATTCCAGGGATTACAAGGATAGGTCAACATCGAAAAATCAATTAATATCCTAATAGATGCAGAGAAAGCATTTGATAAAATCTAACATCTATTTATGAATTCAAGTTTAAAAAATTTGAATCAAAGGGATGTATAGCGACAATCCCACAACAAACATCATCCTTAATGGGAAAAACTGAAAGCATTCCATTAAGATTTGGAACAAGACATGGCTGTCCACTCACATCACTGCTTTTTTCAATATTGTAGTGGAAGTCCTAGCCAGCGCAATTAGGCAAGAACTCCTTGCTTTGTAAAGAGGAAAAGTAGTTAAGTCTTTCACCATTATATATGATATCAGCTACAGGGCTTTTTAATAGATACACCTTTATCAGGTTGAAAGGGTTTCATTCTGTCCCAAGTTTGCTGAGTTTTTAATCACAAATATTGTTTTTCTTCAACTGCTTATTCTGCATCTATTGAAATGATTATATTTTTTCTTCTATAGTGTGTTATATATCAAATTACAATTTTCAATTGTTGAGAAATGCTTGAATTCCTGGGAAAACCCTACACGGTTATCATGTGTTATCCTTTTCTGTATTGCTGAAGCTGATGTGCTAATGTTATATTGAACGTTTTTCCCTCCATGTTCATAAGGGATAATTATCTGAAGTTTTCTTGCAATGTCTTTATCTGGTTTTTATATCAAGTCGGTAGTCTCTGGCTTGACTCTTGATCTGCTGTCTTGAGCAATAACTAACTCTGAAAATTAGTATACAAATTAAGGCTTGGATACTCTGGTTTCTCTTCAGATCGTATAAATCTTTCGCCTTTTACAAATTAAGGCTTGGGGCTCTACTTTGTCTTCCTATCCCTTCTAATTTTCTCTTCAGGAATCTTTCTAGAGTGATCTCTTTACAAATGTTTATACTACTTATCGTCCCACTGACTTAGCTAAAACATCAAAAACAGTCACCACTAACTTTCACTGTATATTAATAACAATAACTTTATTATTTTATGGCTTATCATGTTTAGCTTTTTTATTTTTGCAAATAAAACATGTTGAAGTAGTTTCCTAGGAATCTATTTTACTTTTATTTTTTTTAAGTTAGGCATGGGTGCTAAATTTTACCAAATATTTTCTCAGTGCATAGTGATATGATCAAATGGTTTACTGATAGATACCTGATACAGAACTATTTTTAAAATCTTAAAACAGAGCCTACCTAGTTGCAATATATTATTTTTTTCACCCACTGTTGAATTTTATTTGCAGATATTTTACTAAGGATTTTAATATCTACATTCATATGTGTAATTAACTGATAGGTTTTCTTTTATGTAGCATACAAATATTTGGTATCAAGATTATAACAGTTTAATAAAATTTGGGTTATGTAGTTTTAATCCTGGAATCACTTGTCATTTAAAGGCTACCAAAACTCAAGCTCCAAATCCACTTACTTCTGATGCTCTTTCTCTTTTTAAATTATAAGAAAAATTCAGATGTAAAGAGTAAGGTACTAACAACCAGCTTTGTTGAACTTTTAACATTTCTGTCATGTTTACTTCAACTTATACATTACAAATATGGTTGATGTTCCCTAGGTATCCCTCTCCTTGATCCAATCCTTCCCAGAACCATTATCTAAATTAGATTTTTAATACACACAAGTCTTTTAACTATTTTAAATTACATATCTGTATCCATAAGCAATATAGTTTCATAAATATTAAAACTTCACATAGGTGGTTATCATAAGGTATGTGTTCTTTTGCAAATTATTTTGTTCAATTATTATTGACTATGCTGATATGATAGTCTCTCAACTATGCTCTGTATTTGAAATCTTTCATACTAAACGCTGACAAAAATTTGTCAAAGTTGCACATCATATTATTTCCTTTATAATTATTTTACTCTTTTCCAAAGTATGGCTTTGTTTGATTTCTCATTTCTTCTCTCACAAATTTTTTTCCTCTTATTTTTCATCACGTTCATTAATTATTTTTCAGATAGCCAAACAGAATTTATACCATTTTATATTTATATTTTCATTAATTTTCACTACTTTTATTATTGCCCCTTTTCTCGCTATTGCTGTTATTTCCCTAATCTCTTAAGACAAGTACTTTCCATCTAGCTATTGCTCATAAATAATAAAGACATTTTAAGTGTTTTTTATTGTCACTGTGTACCCAGAACTCCAACTAATAATGAAGATATTTTTCTTCTTTTCTTCTTCTCAGTACAGTTTTTGCAATGATCCACAAAGTTTTGTTGTAATGTCATATCTCTCTCACTGCATTCTATTTAGTTTATAATTGCAGTTTTGATTTTCTCCTTTATTTAAGATTTATCTAGGAGTTTGATTTCTGATCTCCAATTAGTTAAAACCTTTTGTTTCATTACTTATTTCCAACTTTATTGAGTAATGCAAAATATAAAATCTCCTTTCTTTAAAATTTCATTGACTGCCAGGCACGGTGGCTCATGCCTGTAAGCTTCAGCCTATGAAGCAGCTGGGGCTAGGGATTGCAGTTTGAGTCCCACTCAGGGCAACACAGCGAGACCTAGTCCCAAAAAATAGCTGGGCATAGTGGCACACGCCTGTAACCCCAGCTACCTGGGAAGCTGAGGCTGGGGACTGCTTGAGTCCATGGTACCCCAGGTCATGTGAGCCTGCAGTTCCACAGGCAAAAATAGTGAGTCCTAGTCTCAACAAAAAAAAAGTTTTCATTGGGTCACCAACTTTTTCAGTGACTTGCAGGCTATAAAAACGTATTTTCCCCATTTGAAATACATAAGATTCTACATCTTCACCAAATAGAGTTTGTGGATTATATAATCCAACTCCTCTATGTTCATTCAAATTTTGTCTGGCAGATCTGTTCTATTCCAAAAGAAAGAAACCTAAAATTTGATTATATAGCAAATGTTTATTCCGTTTCCTTGAATCTATCAGAGATTCTGAGTTTAATCAGCAATTAGTTAAAATATTTTTGGTGCTTACAGGTCTTTAAATTGTCTTCCTAATCTGTGAAATAAATAAAAATAACTTTATAATATCTAACACTTTAACTTTACTTTCTTCCTTCTATGTTATTAATATTGCACATCTGCTTTCTCTTTGCTTAACCTTTATCACAGTTTTAAATATGCTTTTAGTAGATAACACATGTGGATTTTGGCTTTTAGCCCAATCTGACGGTTTAAGTTTCTTTATTGAGTAAATTTAATACACTCACATTTGACATAGCAAATGATGCACTTAATTTTTACCCCTTCCACCATTAGGTTCTATATTTATTTTACTTTGCTGTTTCCTTTATCCTTGTTAACTCAGAAATATATAGGGAGAAACTTAACTGTGGTGATGACAAATTTGTAACATAAAACTGCAAAACAATGCTAGATTATAGAAGACATAAATAAGTGAAAAAAACTTTTTTTATGGATTGAAAGACAATATTATTAAGATGTCAATGCCAAAAGAGATATGCAGATTCAACACAATCCTATCAAAATTCCATGACTTTTTTTTTTTTTTTCAGAAATAGACAAAATTCATTCTAAAATCCATATGGAATCCCAAGGGAGCTCAAACACACAAATAATCTTGATCAAGAACAAAGTTGAAGTTTCTGATTTTAAAACTTACCACAAAGCTTCAGTGATCAAAACAATGTGATAATGGTATAAAAGCAGACATAAACATCAATGAAATTGGAGAGATGCCGTTTAGGGATATACTTTTACAATTAGCAGATTTTTTAAAAGTTTAGGAAAACTAATGTATAACATAATGATTATAGTCAATAATACTGTATAAACTTCAAAGTTGCTAAGAGACTAAATATGAACTGTTCTTCATACCAAAAAAATGATATGACATGAAAAAGGTACTAGCTAACATTACTATAGTAACCATACTGCAACATACAAAAATAACAAATCAACATATCTTAATCTTACAAAATTATATATATAATTATATATCAACATTTTTAAAAAGTTGTGGAAAAAAGGAAAATGAACTCAAAAGAACAAAAGCAAACTTAGAAGAGACTTGGATATGTAGTATTTAGGCTTTACTCTCTCACCTAATATGACTAATAAGTTCTAAATGTTTCTATGATTACTAGAATTCATCCACTCATGATAGATCAAATCTACTCTAAAGAATGAGTAAATTTTGATGCCTTCTGATTAAATGAATAGGATACAAGTCTCTGATATGCCAAACTAATCTACCTCACTTTATCTTTTCACTCTGGGTAAAATATAGTAATAGGAGTAAACAACCTTATGAAATTACAACTATTGTCCCAGGTGTACTGCTGGATGTCAAAAAAGTACAGTTAAGGTCTTCCATAAGTCTACTTACTTGTAAGGCAGTGAGTGTAAAATAAACCTGTCAAACTAGCGCCAAAATCTAGAAAAGAGCTTTCCACTACTATCGCAATCATCCTTTGGACATAGTATGCCTGCCTGTCTGTCTGTCTGTCTGTCTGTCTCTCATTAATAATAACCACTTGATAAGGTAACTTTCATATATGGCTAATGAGAATTCTTACACAAGAAAGGGCTCACAAAGAGCAAACTAGAAAGCAGTGATAGCTAATGGAACTGACATAGTCAAGAAACCAGGAAAATTATACTCTACCAAAATGATCCCTATATTTTACTGTTTCTATAAGTCACAAAACAGCATCAAATATCAATTTTTCACTGTTACATTATTATATATGTCTAATAAATATAACAGAAGTCAAACCAAAGTTATCAAATAGATTTCAACTACTCCACATTACCACATTAAAAATGTACACAAAATCTTCCCTGCACCAAGCCACAATACCAATGACTACACTGCATATGTATTTATTCAAGATAAGAAGCATTTCATTTCCAAAAGATAAATCATGGCCTTCTCAGCTACATCTCTTAATGCAAATACCAACAATGAACTACATAACCAAAACAGATTCAGAGGCTACCTAGATCTGTTTTCGCAAATGTGAAAGAAGAAATTACCAACAATGATATAAAAATTATATGACAAAATAACTTGTTCAAGTAAGGATGACCACAATGAAGGCTTTAAAAATGATACCTAACTTATGAAGCGGTCTATCAATGAATATTCTGGATAAAGATGAGGTTGCTCAGTATTTTATCACTAAAATTTATTGAATACTCAAACATGTGCCATGGGCTTTATAGGCATTATATCTAATCCTTAACACTCTATTTTTCCAAGCTGAGCAGCAGATACACAATCTCCATCATATTATCATTTATTAGAAATATATTTTTCGAAGCGGCTGGGGCTAGGGATCACGGTTCGAGTCCCGCCTGGGGCCTGTAGTGAGACCTAGTTCCAAAAAAATAGCTGGGTGTAGTGGCGCACACCTGTAATCCCAGCTACGTGGGAGGCTGAGGCTGGGGATTGCTTGAGTCTGTGGTACCCTGGGCAACAAAAGTCTGTGGCTCCACGGGCAAAAATAGTAAGACCTAGTCTCGAAAAGAAAAGAAAAGAGAAGAGAAGAGAAGAGAAGAGAAGAGAAGAGAAGAGAAGAGAAGAGAAGAGAAGAGAAGAGAAGAGAAGAGAAGAGAAGAGAAGAGAAGAGACGAGACGAGACGAGACGAGACGAGACGAGACGAGACGAGACGAGACGAGACGAGACGAGACGAGACGAGACGAGACGAGAAGAGAAGAGAAGAGAAGAGAAGAGAAGAGAAGAGAAGAGAAGAGAAGAGAAGAGAAGAGAAGAGAAGAGAAAAGGAAAAGAAAAGAAATATATTTTTCTCCTTAAAAAAGTGAAAACTAAGGTTTCAAAATGTTAAGCTGCTTAAAGTTGCTCAAATACCTAACTGGCACAGGTAACACTGGAACTTAGCTCTGTTCTAAATCCTGAACACTACAGTTTATTATCCTGCTTCTCAGGAAGTGTATTTGCAGCAACACTTGAAGATTTCATTCACAAATCTCATTCCATAGAGAAATAGTTTAGCACTCCAGAAATAAAGCTAAATAAAACACACATTAAAGTAATGATAATTTGTAGATAGTAACATCAAAATACTAAGGAAATCACCATACTAATCATAGTCTGACCATATTTGCATGGTAAGGCTTTCAGACAGTAATGGTATTAATATCAAAAGAAAAGTGCTCACTGACACTGGTCAAGATAACATATGCAAAGGGGAACAAACTACAAAACCATGTTCATAAGTCTTCCACTTCTGTTGAATAAAGAGGACATCTTCATCCACTCAGGAACTGAATATCCAGTTCATTTGGTCAGTCTATTTTCTTAGCAGAAACATCTAATTCCTTTGTTCTCACTCTGTATTTACCAAATCAGCTTCTAATTGTAACTTGCTTCCTAGCTCTCTAACCTACTGACCAACTAAAGCATTTGACCTAAGTATATTTTTCATTCTAAATCAACAGATGTGCTTCCTAGAAACAGGAGTTTGAGTTAACTTCCTAATATGTCCAAACACCTCTGGATATTGACATAATGTAAAAAACCAGACACTGAACCATGGCAACCTAACCATGAAATTTCTCAGATCTCCAAGCCAGGGGATGTTCTTAAATGACAACATTGACTAGTACCCCTTGAGCTGCAGCAATTTAATGTTAAGAATTTTATTTAAACAGGATTCATTTATGAAATATTTTTTTCTAAAATGGTTAAAAACATAACAGAATAATCTGCTCAAATAACTAATGAGGAGAAAATTCTTAAATTACCCTACAAATGTTTTATATATATAACTGATGGAATACAATTCCCTGCTCTATCTTTTGCACAAGATATTATGTATCTAAACCTTTGTTAGACTATCTGACAATCATTTTTAACTCATAAACTATTGCAAGAATTAAATAAAATATCCATGTCAAGTACCTGTGTAAGTGTTCAATCACTGTTAATTTTGATAAATGGAAAGTAATAATACCATTAATAACAAGATATACTAAAGATCCTCAACCACAAGTCTCCTAATTGGGAATTTTCAGAAACCTGATAGCCATACTTAGGAAGAGACCACATGAAAAGGTATTGAGAAGAAGAGGGTGCTGCTAGAGACTGGTAAAGCATGAATGGGAATCTTTGAAAAGAAAAATAAAACAATGTCACTCAAGCTTTGAAAGAAAATTTGCTACTACATATTTGATAAACAATAGATCTTTATGAAATATATTTTGATCCATGATGATTCAAACATATTTTCACTTTATTACTTGAATTCTAATATAACAGCATAAAAATATACTATTTCAAATAAATAAATTGTGAGAAATGTTTTGATTGTAGTTAGGAGTGGTGGCTGTATAGCATCCTGGATGGACTAAATGTCATATGATTATTCACTTTAAAAAGGTGACTACTACATGAATTTTATCTCAATAAATAATCTAAAAAAGGGAAACAAAAATTTAAGAGGTAATTACAATTAATAAATACAGCAGATACATGGGAAACAGAAAATCATCATTCGAACACCATGGTAATACTTATTATAGGCAAGATAAACCAGTGGATGCCAAAACATTGAGGGAAGTTTGAGAACAGATATTTGCATTGTCTCAAAATATCTACTCCCAAGATGTTAATCTATAAAGGGGAAAAAATAATTTTACCATAGAGATAAAACCTAGCAGACTCCACCCTAACCAAGAGGTCAGAATTATCACTAGTAATAGACATCATGTACACCCTGCTATGATACATTGAGAAGGATGCATCCGTTCTGTGGTATTTTTGGTAAATTTCACAGCCTAAATCTAATTATGAAAAAAATATGACAAACTCAAACTAAGGGACAGTCTACAACATAACTTTTTGAAGAGTAGTCCTCTTCAAAAATTCAAGAGAAAAACAAGGAAAGCTATCACAATAGTATATCCACTATCGTAGACTACTTACTAAGCTTCCTTCCTTCTTTGTAATTACTTGGTGATTCAGTTCTGTAATCAGCTATTAAGGGTTAGTTCTTAAGTTTGTCTTTATCGGTTTAGTTAATTTATAGTCCACACATTAATAACACCAACCATTATTTATCTTTCTGCTTCTAATTTCTTTCACTTAGCATTAATCCTTCAAGTTCCATCCATGTTGCCATAAATGGCAGGAACCTATCTTTTGATTACTCGGTAATATTTTACTGTGTATATAGACCACATTTTCTTAATCCACTCATCTGTTCTGGGAATTTGGTTGTTTCCATAATTTAGCTATATAGTAAATAGCATTGCAATAATTGTGGGAGTGCAAGTTTCCTACTCAATTAGTGATTCTGAATTTGGGGGGCACGATGGTGGTAATATCTGATGAGTATCCCAATGTTACTATAATTATAAATATAAATTTAATTTAAAAAAGAAAACAAGGCAAGACTAAGGAACCGTCACAGATGTGAAGGCTACTTAACAACTTAAGGCTACTTAACAACTAAATGCAATGTAGCATCCTAGTTCAGGTGAAAGCACTGAAAAATTGGTGAAATTCAAATAAGTTTTGTACTTTAATTAATAGTATAACACTAATGTTAACTTCTTAGTTGTGATAAATGTTATCTGGTTAAGAAGTTAACGTAAGAAGAAACTTATGTTAACTGAAAGACATACGGAAACTTTCTATACTATCCTTGCAACTTTTCTGTTAGTTTAACAAATTATCTCAAAAAAAAGTTAAAAGAAGAATACTAAGTAATAAAAGAATAGCATCTCTTCTGCCTACCATTTCCAATCCTACCATTTCCTTCAAGGAAGACTATATTTAAGGGCTCATTCATCTTTTCACTAATTCAAATCTCCAAGCCTTCTTAAGGACTACAAACTCCCTCGACAATAAACTTTATGAAAACAAAGATATGCAACTTATATTCCTCCCCATTATGTCCCTAAGACTTAGCACAGTTCTGGCACACTAGAGATTGAAGATTTATTTGTTGAGTGAACAGATAAAGGGATGGCAGCTATAGGTACTATATTCCTTTCCCATTACTGTTAAAGATGATGAGAAAATCAGTGACTTAATGGGACACAAATTTATTAGTTGATCTAGTTGTAGAAATCAGAGCTAAAATGAGTTTCACTAGAAGGAAATCAAGGTATCTGCAAGACTGTGTTCCTCCTGGTCACTCTATGAAAGAATCTATTTCCTTGGCTTTTCAGTTTTCAGAGGTGGCCCACATTCCTGGGCTCATTGCCTTTTCCAAAAATTGCACTCCAACCTCTATTTCCATCAGTAGATATCCCTCTGACTATAGCCATCCTTCCTCTCTTTAATAAGGACCCTTGTGATAACACTGGGTCAACGCCGAAAATTCAGAATCATCTACCTATCACAGGATCTTTAATCTTGAATGTATTTTTTGCAATGTAAGGTAATACATTCATAGTTTTCCGGAGTGGAACATGGACATCTTTGGAGGACAATTATTCAGCTACAACTTGTTTTTTCATCTTTTAAGCAGATTGTTCAAAAATAATTCATTGAACTGGAAAAATTCATGCTATTTCCCAGACCAAGGTTGTTCCTTACCACTCTCACCCTTTGTCATTTTATGAAAGCATTTGACTTTAGTTTATACTTAATAAACTTACATGATGTTTTAAAACAGGGAATAAAACATATACAATTAAGCAAGGCTTATTCTTCCCTCCTTTCAATGAAGTTATTCTTTGCCCATGAAAAGTGTTCTCCTCTGAGGGCTGGGTCTAATGAAGACAGTGGGAAATTAAGCTGAATAACACTCTTTAGGGTATATCTGTATGTAATGAAGCACTTTGTTGTGTGCCTCAAGTAATCTGGAAACATTTCCAAGTGGGTTCTCACAAACACAAAAAAAATGAGAGAAAAGTAACCACAGCAACTATTTTGGACAACAATATTTATTCAGAAACAAATTTTAGTATATATTTTAACTACTCTTTTCTTTACTGGACATTGATTTGTTTTCAAATTATTTAATTTCACAATTAAATGCAAAGCTGATACCTAAAAACACACTTTGCCAAAAGTGATTTTAGATGATAAATGAAAGTAAAATGGAAACAAATTTCTCCCCAATTTTATGGATGCTTTAGGAATGGAAGCATGGTTTTTTAAGCTGTTTATTCTACTGCACTACCTTGAATATATTCACTATAATAATAAAAGAATGCTCACTCAATGTCAATTTGTTGCAGTGACTTTTTGGGTTTTTTTTTTTTTTTTTTTTTTTTTTTTTTTTTTTTTTTTTTTTTTTTTTTTTTTTTTTTTTTTTTTTTTTTTTTTTTTTTTTTTTTTTTTTTTTTTTTTTTTTTTTTTTTTTTTTTTTTTTTTTTTTTTTTTTTTTTTTTTTTTTTTTTTTTTTTTTTTTTTTTTTTTT
>PVHY01012769.1:0-19371 GCA_004024945.1 Uropsilus gracilis | reverse complement strand
CATGCACCACCATGCCCAGCTATTTTTTGGGACTAGGTCTCGCTGTGTTGCCCCAAGCAGGACTTGAACCGCGATCTCTAGCCCCAGCCGCTTCATAGGCTGAAGCTTTACAGTCACGCGCTATTTTTTTTTTAATCTTTCTTTTCAGTGCCATTTTTGGTTCAGTTCAGACACTTCTTAGATGCTGTTTAAAGAAGGCCTGGCTTAATTACCCTGAGAAGCACAAAAAGCGTCACTTACACATAAGTGTCACTTATGTAATAGAGAAGCTTATTATAAGCATACTCAAATTTTACAAATAAGTTACAAAATTTTTCAGATATCTATGATGCTCCTTCATTTAGAAAATAGTTCCAATATATTAAAACTCAATTCTATAAAGAAAATAAGTGACCAAGATATTAGTGGAAATATTTCTCAACTTACAATAAAGCAAAATTTCATAGTAATTTACCAATTTACCAAGTAACTAACCAAGTTTTTTTTACAGTTTTTCCACTAGTACAATAAAAAATTAAATTATAGAAACCATAAAATATGACCAACTGTTCAAGTGTAGATGTTGATAGCTAAATCCTATATCTGTTCCACATTACTACAGGGCTTACTTGTTTTTACAACCTCAAAGTGAAATATCAGCAGTAAAATCTATCTCTTCTGGTTATATAAAATCTATCTCATATGGCCAGTAATGCTAAACAAATGGATGTGGGGCTTTTAAGAATTGTTACTCAAGTTTCATATATCCATGAGGGGAAATACCATCAAGAGAAAAAGGTATAAAATCCTTTTGTTGAGCTATGAATGTCAAATCAACATATGAAAGTAAAATTTAAAAAAGAAATGACTAATTACAGGAGAGAAGACTTAGAGGTGTTGCAAATGCAATAAAATAGTTTACAAATGTTAATGATGTTACTAGATAGTGATAAGACAAAATATGATCAATTTTATATAACACATACATTTATACAAATAAAGACTGGAAAAGAATCTAGAATAATTTAAACATTTAAACTGCTTTTTAAAAAAGCTTTTTTATAAAATTGTTTAATAAAGATGACCATGGAAGAAATATGAGAAGTTTCACCTTATAAATTGCACAGTATTCAGAGGGAAGTAATTGAAAGATGGAATTCTATTAAAGATTTTAATTCCAAGGATGCAGAAAATGAAATGACATAAAAAATTTATATCAAATAAGTTCACTAATTCTGACACTTCATTCAGAATAGAAAATTGCAATTGCCTCCTCAGGTGAAAATTAAAATGTACTTTATAACACAACATTTACCTGTAACTATAGCATATAACTATAACATTTGCTCTACATAAAAGACTCCCAAATTTGGCTATGTACCCAAAAACCTGGAAACTTTTAAAAAATAAGATTCTTGACCCCCTCTTCTAGAGATTCTGATTTGAAAAGTCTTTGGTAGAAACCAGGAATAAGTATATCTCATATAAAGCTCATATAGTATAATAAGAGAACTTTTCCTCTAATTCAGCTACTTTTTGGAACTGTACCCTTATTTTAGTGCTTCTCAAATTACTGGGTATACAAATCACCTGCAGGTGTTAAGAAGCAGATTCTGATTCAGTAATTCTTGGGAACCTGTAGTTCCAGGTTCCTCCCAGGTGATAACCATACTGCTGTTCTGAGCAGTAAGACCTAATGGGATTTTTCCAATATTTGCACAGGTTAATGATATAAGAAATTCCCCTAAACAGTTCTGACACTAGAAAGTTTTCTTCAAATTTTACCTAAATATATTTGAGCACAGCTAGAGTACACAATTTGCAAAATATTTGACAAATCTTTACTATGCACCCTACTATCAAGTGAATAGAAATTATTTTCCCTGTTTATAGATAATGAATCACTAAAAGATGAGTATTACAGATGTCACAATGCAGATATGAAGCCAAAATGTACATAATCTCATTTCATAGGAGAAAAGAACATACAGTCTTATATTAATGTATACCTATATAAGGTACATACTAATGCAAAAGAATCCAAAAAAAAATACACTAAAATGTTTAGTGTCCTCAAAAGTAGTAGAATTAATTTTGAAGTTTATTTGCTCTCATGACCTTTTGTTTCTACTATGTTATAAACCTTATAAATTTTTCTTTATTTTTCACTTAGAGGACAAAAGAGGGTGAGAAGAAAACCTCACACAGGCACAAGAACTACTAGAATGGCTTGATAGGTGGTTTGCATTCCAATGAGTGGTCATGGAATATTCTATATTCAGAGCAATTTGAAAGCTGGGTAATATTACACTCCTGCATCCCACTTCAGACTTAATGAATCAGAATCTCTGCAGTAGGTTTTGGAATTGGCATATGAACTGAACATCGACCCTTAAGAACAGTGAAGTGTGGAAACCAGGGTATTCAACATAAATCGTCCTAGAAATGCAGGAGCCATAACAAAATTTCAACCTACCTAGACAGCAGTCTATAGCAAACTCAGAATGGGTAAAATCATAGTACACACATATACTCTCACAAACAACAAAAGCCTGTAAGTAGTATTGGTTTTCTTCATTTTGAGCATTTTACGTGAACACTGACTACTACCTCATGAGTTGATATAGTCACAAATGTTTTCCTGATATTTGGCCTACATCAGTTTGAAACACTTCTTATAACCCTTTGTATGGTGTTCTGTCCTCATTTAGTCCATTAGTTAAAAGTATTCACAAATATAAGCATTTAAATGGAACCAATACCTAGTGGTTAAATAATTCTGTTATTTTATTTCTCCTTTCTAGATACATTTGATTGACTAACCTCAGTAGATTCTGGTGATTATTTCTTCTTGAAATCCTCTCTGAGGTAAACACAAAGGCATGGGGGAATTCACATTAAAAGAAGTCCTCAAAGAATCTGAAAAAAATTTCCTTTTCTAAAAAACATGATCATGAATCCCAAAAAGTTGTTGTTGGGGAAAAAATACACACTAAATGTATCTCTAAATGCTCTTAAATATAATTCATAAGTATACATTTACAAGTTTTCCAAATGAGATTTTAAGAGTTTGGGGACCTTCCTAAGATTAATAAATTAAGAGCATTCCCCCCCCCAAAAAAAAGCCATCATAGACATTTTCCCCCTTAAAACAGAAGGAAAAACAACAGAAGAAATTAAAGATTGGTGGGAGTCCTTAAGAGGATCTAGGAAAGGAGCAAAATATTCAGGGAGATAGGACAAGTCCTTCATTTTATTTTACTCCAAGATACACTTCAATCCTGAATCACTCAGGTAAAGCTAGTTAAAACTGACATTTATTACAACTAAGATTATACACCTACCTGCAGCTCACACCAAGCAACCTCAACCCATGTTTCAGTGTCCAGTCCTTTATATACTGTTTTAAACGCTCCTCTTCCCAGCTCTATGTCGAATTTCAGAAACCTGCCACTAGGAGAAGTAGCTATAGCCTTCATTTCTGCTTCTTCTTCCATTTCCTTTTCATTTTTCTCTTTGGAACAATCTTTTAAGGATTCTGAGGTTGTCTTTGAACACTGTTGATACTTAACTTCTTGTCCACCTTTTAGAACATTTGTAGAAAGCTTTTCTACTTTTGAAATACTTGTTGCCATCTTTATTCTCTCATTTTTGGGGAAAGATTCAGCAACTCTGTCATCTTCTGTCATCTCAACACTCTTTCGGAAAAACCTCTTCCTTTCTATAGTTTCCCCAGAAGCAGAGACGATATTGATGTTGTCCTTTAGTCTAGCTTCCACTATCAAAGTTGCAGCAATTAGAGAAACTCGGTTTTCAGAGGAAACTCCATCAGGTTTCTCAGAATCATCTGTGCTAGTTGATTCCCCTGAATCAGTAGCCATTGTAATTAAGGTTGGTACTAAAATTTTTCCTATTCCACTCTTCAGTCCAGTTACATCTCAGATATCAGAACTATCAGAATGGACTTTCTTTTATGTGGTCACATGTTTCCATAGTAACCTGAAGAAGGAAAAATATATTTTAAAATCACCCCACAAAGGAAATCATTAAGGAGAAAACAAGGCATCTGACTGCTTAATCCCTTTTTTCATAATTAGTCTGTTCTTTTTTCTGTCCAAACTTAGCAACCAGAAGACTCTAGAGACCATTTCTTATCTTGTTCATCACTGCAGTTCTCAGTACCCATCAGACTACTTGGCAATAAGTAGCTTAACAAGTCTTCATATTACGTGAATATTGATTAGGAACTTAGTTCTCAGCCCACTCTTTCCAAACCTTCGGTTTACTAAATGATGTTATTTACCCTGTAGAAATTAAAACATATGTTCACATGTGTTCATAGTAGCACTATTCTCAATAGCCAAAAGGTAGAAAGAATTAAAGTATCTATCAACTATTGCATAACAAAATGTATAATAAACATAACAATGGAATATTTTGGTAATAAAAAGAATGTGGTATTGACACAATGATAAACTTTAAAAATATGCTAAGTGAAAATATGCTAAGAAGCCAGAGAAAAAGACTACTGTATGGTTCATTTTTATGAAAATGTCTAAAAAACACAAATCTAAAGAAACAGAAAATAGATTAGTTGTTGTCTGGAGCTAGGGCTCAGAAACAGGAGATACTGCAAACAGGAACAAGGCATTCTGGGGTGAGGGGGTTAAGGAAATATTTTAAAATTAAATTGCAATGAATGTTTTATGTTTATAAACTTACTAAAAATTATTGACATTCATATTAGTGAATTTTATGGTATGTAACATCTCAATGAAGTATTATGTCCCTCTTTAAGAATCTTAAAATATAACATTTTGACTAAAATCAAAGCCATCATAATATGAAATGTGCCTTCTTAAAACTATAGTACCTGGGCCAGGCATGGTGGCGCATGCCTGTAAACGGCAACCTAGGAAGCCGCAGTTGGAGCCAGGGATCGTGGTTCAAGACCTAGTACCAAAAAAAAAAAATAACTGGGTGTGGTGGCGTGCACCTGTAATCCCAGCTACCTGCGAAGCTGAGGCTGGGGATTGCTTGAGCATGGTACCCCAGGCAGCGTGAGCCTGCATTCCACAGGCAAAAATAGTGAGACCTAGCCTCAAAAAAAAAAACCCAAAACCAAAAAACTATAATACCTAACTTTTACCCCGATTTTGTCCACTCCTCTTATCTTTAGCCTGGTCTCCTGGGTTGACAATCACTGTTCTGGATGAAACAGCCCTGGCAATAAGATATAATAGCTTGTGGCCTAAGGGTAAACAATGAAGAAGAAAAAAATTTTTAAACTAGACAAAGAACTTTATTAAGTATAATGTATAACAGATCCAATAGCTTCATCATGAAACAGAGTTTCAGAACATAGGCTTTAGAGTGATAGGAACAGAATTAAATTCTTATTGTCTCTCCTTAGAGATCTGGGGTAAATGACTTAACCCCATATTCATTCTTGATTTCATTTGTGAAATCTCACAGTACTGACAAGAAAACATACATATAAACTACTTAGCATGGTGCCTGACACAATGTAATAATAAGTGGAAGCTTTTCTTTCCTACTTCTTTTTTTTAAATTTATTTTTATCTTTAAATCACAACCTTTGTAAATGGTTCTTGGGATACCTCCCGCTCCCTCCTCCCTCTGGTGCCCCCTCCATTTTCTCAAACCCTGTTCTTTGTTGTTTACTAATCTGTAGTAAGTCCACTAGTATCTTTCTTTCCTATGGCAATGTTCATTCACTGGGTGAAGGACTGTGTTGTCGGAACCAGGCGAACCTTGCTGGTAGATTTTCAGTCTTATCTTTCCTACTTCTTAATATCCCCTAGAGGCAGCACTATATTAAAGCACTATTCAACATACTTAAGAAAATATTAAATGATTTTCAGGGGACTCTATTGAGTAAGGCTGAAAAGTATATATGGCAGTCTTTAAAAATGTTAGCAGTTATATATGGGAATATGCTCCAGTGACCAGGACAGTATCTCTTCTACATTCAGCAATGCAGAAACAGTACAATGAATTGTCCACAAAAATAAAGTCTCAAATCTTGGCTCTTACTGAATTCATAACTATATATCATAACCTTTATGACCATTTTTCCTTCATGTGATGGTAACACTAATCTAAGTCATAGGACTACGTATAAAGCCAACTACAAAAGCACTTCTATAGAAATTGAAATTATAGGAAAAATGTAACAAATTTGTATTCTACATCTATTCCTTTAACATGTTTGATATATAGCTTGGAGCATTTCAGTTAAAAGTTCAAAAGCATTCTTTCCCTTATAGTTTATCATGGTTCTATCCATATAAGAGTATTTTGTCACTCAATGGCTAACTCAATTGTCACTCAATCTTCAACTTAAGAAACAGCAACTGAAAGAATATATATTTAAATAGTCAAAATTACATAGTAAAATTTCCATTAACAATTTTCTCATATGTGTATATTCATGCCAACAGACATTCACCAACTCCCTGTGTACCTAACACTGTGTCAGGGTCTGGGGATAAAAGAATGAAAGTCCTGTTCTCAAGGAGTCTACAAGTTTAAGGTACACTGCTGTTGATTTTGGTTCAAGAAGATGAACTAAACATCTCTATCTCTTGTATTTTCCAGGTGCCCGAGAAAGTGATACAAAGAATGTAAGAATATAAATCACAAGTGAAGGACAAGAATGGAAAATGTAAGATTTCAACAAGTTCTGACAGAGAGCAGACAGAAAAGAAATGGCTAATAACACAAATCAAAGAATGCTACAGGGCCGGGGATGGTGGCTCATGCCTGTAAGCTTCAGCCTATGAAGCAGCCAGGGCTAGGGATTGTGATTCGAGTCCCGCTGGGGACCGTAGCGAGACCTAGTCCCCCCCAAAAAACAGCTGGGCATGGTGGCGCATGCCTGTAATGCCAGCTACATGACAAGCTGAGGCTGGGGATTGCTTGAGTCTGTGGTACCCCGGGCAACGGTTCCACAGGCAAAAATAGTGAGACCTAGTCTCAAAAAAAAAAAGAATCCTACAATCTGAAATACATAGTACAAAGGGTTCCAACCCAGGAGGGAACAGACTCCAGGGCAAAACCCGATAGGTGTTCCACAAACAAATAAAACTGATTCCAATGAAGGCCTGAGTGAGAAAAAGACTGAAAACAGGGATTAATTTAAACTTTGAATTATGGTAGTTGATTAGCTTTTCCCCAAAAGAAATTCCTGTATGCAGAAAAAAAAACAGGAAGAATTAGAGCATCCCAGAGCAAATCATTCAGCTTTCTGAATTTCTGGATCACCTGAAATAACCAGGTTCCAATTATTCATCCTAAAAATAATGCCCATCAGTTTATCAACCCTGCCCGGGTACACAAAATTCCCAGTCAGTCCTCCTATTAGCCCATTTTTAAATACAAACAAAGTCAGGAGACAAGCATTTGAAGAAAATCTGCAACAGAGAAGAGAAAGATCAAGAAAAAGGAAAAAATATACACGGAGGAGTTGAAATAGTTCAAGAAACCATTTTTAGTTTAATTTTTTGTTATGGTAAAGTTGGTTACATCATTATATTTGTCAATTTAGTTTCAAAAATATTACAACCTTAAGATTCAGAAATCAAAGAAAGTTTAACTAATTCAAAAGGACACCTGTATTCAGATGTTTGTTGCAGCACTATTTACAACAGCCACGATATAGAAACAACCCAAATGCCACTAAAGAGATGAATGGATTAAAAAGTTGTAGTATATGTACACAATGGAATATTATTCAGCAATAAAGAAGACAAATATGATGCATTTGTAACATGGATGGACCTAGAAGGAATCATGCTAGGTTTTAAAAAGGAATTTTAGTGTGGCTTCAATTAGCATTTATCTTAAGAGTAAGGTTAAGCATCTTTCACATAAACAAATTCAGGAATAAGCCAAGGATCACTGTTATGACTACTACTGTTTAAGGAAATAAAACAAGATATATGGATATGAAAAAGTAGCAGATAAAACTCAAAACTTGCAGACTATATTATATATCTGGAAAATCCAAGTAATTCAACTAAAAAACTATGATAGAAACTAAGAAAGTTCAACAGAAAGGCCAAACATAATCAATAAACAGAAATCAACAACTTTACGATACATCAGCTATAATTAGAAAATGTAATTGAAAAGACAATTATCTTAAGGTGAGGGCTTTGGAATAGGCAACACCAGGAGGCAAAAAGGGTTGGGTACCTGGAATGAAGGTGGGTCACCACAATATTTCAAATTACTTTTAAAAAGTAACTATTTTTAAGAGTCACAAAATTAAAAAGATACAAAATACTCACGTGGGAGTAAACTAAAGAAAAAAAAGATATGCAATACCTTTATAAAGAAAAGTTTAAAATTTTACTAAGTACACACCTTTCCTTGGTAGAAAGACTCAATAGTAGCATCTTCACAAACTCCCCCTTCCCAGATTACTCCAAAGTCAATGCAAACCCAATAAAATCTCAAAGAGATGTCTTTGTCCAGTACTGATGAGCTGATTCTAAAAGAGCATGAGAAGTCAAGAAAATCAAGAAAAAGAACACTGAGAATTTGCCTATTAGATCAAATATAACATAGTTACAGTAAGTTAGACAGTGTGATTTCAGCACAGAAATAGACAAATGAACCATGGAATAGAAGAATCGGTATAGAAACAGATAGATGTATAGATGAGATGTAGTCTGATAAAGATGGCATTTTAAATTTGTGAGGGATAGAATAATAAATGATGTCAGAATAATTGGCTATGCATTTGAGAGGGGGGGGATTTAAAGCCTTACTTGAAACCAGTCAAAAAATTAGTTCTAGGCAAATAAAAGAGCTAAATGTAAAAACAAACAAAAGTAAATCCTAAAAAAGAAAATAAGGTAGAATATACGTCTAACCTAATGAAAGGCTTTCTTAAAAAGACAGACCATTTTAACGAAAAATCTTCATCAGTCATTTGACTATGATCAAGGCTCAAAGACAGGCAACAGACTGAGAACAAATATTTTTTTTTCCAGAATATATAAAGAATTAAAGAAATCTGTAAAAGAAATACAAAAGTATGGTAGGAGGAAAGCACAAATTCTTCAGTATTCAGGGAGATGTAAGTCAAACAATTCAATATAATTGTCTGTTAGATCAAAGAGAATATGTTAGTATCATGTTTTAAGGAGTCTATGAGAAATCTGGCACTCTATGCACTTTTGACAAATAAATTACAAAAACCTTTGCATGTAACAAATTCAAGTGTGTGGTTACCACCCAGCAATCTCACTTATTAACACCTACCTAAGAAATATTTCTGAGTGTGTACAAATACTCATGTACAAATATTTCTACTAAAGCAGTTTGAAATGGCAAAAAAAACTGAAAAGAATGTAAATATCCCTCTCTTAAGAGAATGGTTACTCAAACAGTGGTATATACATACTGTGTAACAGCTTAAAAACTGAGAAATAGTTTTGGATGCTTGATGCCTATGGCAAGAGACATAAAAGCAAAAAAAATTGTCAATTTGGTTTACTCAAATTAAAAAGTTCTATACAGCGTGATAGAAAATATAAGAAAATTAAAAAGGCACCCTACTGAATGGAAGAAAATAGGCACACAATATGTAACTCACAAAGGGTTAATATCCAAAATAAATAAAAAACTTACACAATTCAATAACAGAAATTAACAAATGGGTAGCAGATCTGAACAATTTGCCAAAAAGATATCTAGAACACCAAAAGACATAATGAAAAATGTTCATCACTGCTTCCAATAAGAGAAATGTGAATTAAAACCATATGAAAACCCCATCTCACAGTCAAAAAGGTGTGTACATATATGTATACGTGCATATTTACATATATATTATATACATATAGATGTACACATAGATATACATATATTTCCAAACAATTGCTGGAGAGGATACAGAAAAAGAGGAACCCTACTGAACTGTTGGTGGGAATGTGCAGTCATTATAGAAAGAAATCTGGATTTACCTTAAAAAACTATAAATGGAAATGCCATAAAATCCAGCTATTGCACTCTTGGGCATCTATCCAAAGAACATGAAATCACTCACACACACACACACACACAACTGTGTACTACAATATTTATTGCACCACTATTTAGAATAACTAGGACACGAAACTCATCTAAATGTCCATCTAGTATATGACTGGATTAAGTGGATATGGTACAGTTGCACTATTTAGCCATAAGGAAAGAAGAAATGCAGCCATTTTCAGAAAAATGGAGGGTGTTTGAGAGGATTATGTGTAGTAAAGTAAGTTAAAATGACAAAAACAAATACTGGACATTTATTTAGCAATCTGATAAAACACAGAAATTGATAGACGTTAATAAACACCATCAGAGCTCTGAGGTGTGGAAGGAGGTAGGAAAGGAGAAAGAGACAAGGGGATATATAAAAAGTGGTTGGGGAAAACAAAATGAAATTTCATAAAAAAGAATTAAATCTATACATATGTACTACTGAGAAAAACATGTACATTACATCCATATATAATTTATTTAAAAAAATACCCAAAGCATACAAAAAACACTAATTGAAAGGAAGCCTGCCCTCCTATGTTTAATGCAGCACTGTTTACAATAGCCAACTCACATTAACAACCCAAATGCCCCAAAAATAGATAATTGGATCAAAAAAATATGGTATATTTACACAATGCAATACTATTCAGCAATCAAAAATGACAATCTCATGTCATCTGTGGCAACATGGATAGAATTGGAAGGAGTTATGCTAGCTGAAATTAGTCAGAAGGAAAAAGATTAAATACCAGATGGTCTCATCTGTGACCATCCCAATATGTGGGATATGGAAGAAAAAGTCAAAACTAGTAAGTTGGTAACAGGACTGAAGCATACAGAAAGAAGGAGCAGAAACAGGGGAGGGATTAGCAAAAGGGATAATGGTACATGGGTGATATGGTCATGGAAGAACTATGGGGTCTACAATAATGTAAGAAAGAAATATATAATCAATACAAAAAATACACAAAACTACATATCTTTATATGTATTCACATATGTGCAAATGTATGTTAAAAAGACTGGAAGGGTATGCTCTAAACTGATCCTAGTGGTTAAAGTGGTATGAAACAGAATCAAAATGAGATACATACTAAGATAAAAAGAACTCTTGTCATATTCTTTGGGAAAACAGAAAGTCATAAAATAAATATTGCGTTTTTAGTGTGTATATGTACATACATATGCATATAAACACAGAGAAAGCAGACAGTGCAAGTTCATAGTTAACTCAATAATGGTGAGCAGGAAATTGGGTGAAGGCAAACATTAAGGTGTTAATCAACCCCCAATCAACCCCCCTATTATTTTAATCATTTCAAATAAAATTGTTCATAGACAACCTGTAAAAAAGAACCAGTTAAAGATACAGTAATTTGTTAAAATAACTGAAGGGCAAAAAAATAAGGTGGGTACCGTATTCAAATGAGTATTATGCGTTAACACTTGAGTGTTTTGTGCCAAGTACTGTAAGCACTTTTCTGCATTTTTTCTGTAATCATCACTAGAACCTTGAGGTAAATAAATATTTTTACTTCTAGTTTTCAAATAAGGAAATTAGGCCCCCCAAAAGTTAACTTTCCTAAGATCACACGACTAGTGAAAACTGGAGTCATAATTCAATCCATGCATCTGATCTAATCTTAACTATTCATAATATGAGGCCCCATATGACTTGTGGCCACATGCACATGCTGTACATAACTCTGAATTGCATAGATAAATACAGTGTCAACTGTATCACAGTCTTTGCATGTGTATAATGTTAAACTATCTTCTCCCTCACTCCCATGCTCTAATTTTGTTTTGACTAGGTCATTTCTTCAACTAAACACATCTATTTTATATGAAAAAATTTCTGGGTCCAAATGAAAAATGGGATGAAATCATCATTTTTAACCACCAAAATTAAAATTTTCTATTTTTAATATACCTAATTAAATCTCTAGTTAATGCCTTACTCTGCATAACTCTATAACTACATACATCCTCCAAGGCAAACCCACATTACTGCCTGTTTAATTGTAGCAGGAAGTCTGAGAAAGGTTTTCATGTTTTTTAAATGACTGGAAAAAAATTAAAAGAATAGTTATTTCATTACACATAAAAAACTGAAATGCATATTTCAGTGTTCATAAATAGTTTTATTGGAAATAACCACACCCACTCATTTACATATTGTCTACCTCAGCTACAACAACAGAACTAAGTAGTTGCAACAGAAGATCTTCATAGCCTGAAACACTTATTATCTGATCCTTACAGATAGTCCTTGCTTTAAGATTTTCAAAGAATTTTACCTATTTAACTCAATTACTCCTAACAACCCTGAAAGATACTTGACAGCAACTTGAATTCTGAAAATTAGAAAGGTTCAAAAGTTTAGCATCTTGTTCAACTCAAAGAGCTAGTAAGTTAAGGAAGAGAATTCTAAAAATGCCAGTTTTCTAGCTTCAAATCCAACATATTTTCTACCACACTGCCATTTTCAAAAAACTCAAGTCCTCCTGATTACTCAATGAATTTAGACATTTGATGTTAAAATTTACCAAACAGCTAGAGATATAACAGCTTTAAATTGGTGGAAAAAGACTTCTCAATCAGGAAACTTTAACTCCAAAACTATGTAAATAGAATACATTATATTTCACATGTAGTTGTATAACTTACAAACTGTTTTCTCATTTAGTTAGCAAAGAAACTTTAGGAAATATGTAGGGCTTTTGTTTTGTTTAATTACAAGAAAATATACACTTAAAGACATAACAAGAATATACTGAGGCAAGAGCAGAACCCAAGGTAATTTTATCATTCACATCTCCATTTAGGAACACTATTCTCATAAGGAAAGTATCCATTTCTCCTTAGAAATGTATAACTATTCCTTGTTAAATAGTAAGGAAACCAAAATGTTATTTTAGATGGGATAAGTAACAGTTTAACAACAACAAAACCCAAAAGGGATACTAGGAAATGCTGGTCTCAGCATTCATATTTCTTCAAGGTTACCTCCTAAAAATAGTCATCCAAACTAACCATCAAGGTTCCTCCAAGCAACCCATCATCCTTTAAAATAAAATTTCCCCTTATCATTTTATTTTCTGAAGTTAGTATTTGTTGATTGTACTCCACTATAATGTTAAGAGGGTTAGGACATTGCCTGCTTTCTGCTTACTTTTTATCTATTCCCAACTTATCAATGCTCCTTAGCACACTGAAGGAACACAATAATTACTTGTTGAATGGTAGAACCTACAAATATATTGGTTAAGTTATACTCTACAATTCACTTGGGCTATCAACTTCAGCTTAAGTTACCAGTGCAATTGAAAATTTCCTTACAACATCAAGGTTTTTTTTCCTCTTGCCAGAAACCTTGAAAGGTTAACTGAATGAAAATGTCGAGTATAGCTCAGCAGAAAAAAAAATTCTCTGGACAGTAGAGGATATAATCAGAGCTGAACTATCACTTCATAGGTCTTGGGGCTGACCAAGTTAATATCCTACTTTTTATACATTCTACTTTTAAAAATATTCAAATGAATGTCCTTATATTAATTTAATATTCAAATGAATGCCTTTATAATTAGCTGGAGGGTGAGATTTACTACTCAATTGTATTTCACTATATATGACTTCTCAATTTTACAAGTAACCAAAATAATCTTTTATTCCTAAATAAAATAAATATTCCTAAATAAAAATAATACTTTATTCCTAAAAAAATGATATGTATATAATTATAACCTAAATCACAAATCTGACTGATACTGCCAATTTCTGATTAACTGTACCATCACCATAAGTTCTCGCTAAATGTCATCCATAGGTTCTTGGAAATTAACTTAAGTGAAATAACATATCATAAAAGCACTTCGCCAAAGAACATCTATTAGTTCATCATCAACTAGGATTGGTTTTGTTTCCCCCCACCCTCTAACTAGGATTGGTTTTATCTCATTAGTATTATAACAAAAAATGTTGAACAAAATGCATTGAGAATCTACCATAAATTAAAATCTATAGAAAAAAACTGTGTTTTCCCTATTTTTAAAGCAAAGATTGCCAGGCATGGTGGTGCATGCCTGTAAGTGGCAGCCTAGGAAGCCGTGGCTGGGGCCAGGGATAGTGGTTCGAGTCCCACCAAGGGCATATAGTGAGACTTAGTTCCAAAAAAATATAGCTGAGCATGGTGGCACATGCCTATAATCCCAGCTACCTGGGAAGCTAAGGCTGGGGATTGCTTGAGTCTGTGGTACCCTGGGCAATGTGAGCCTGTGGTTCCACAGGCAAAAATAGCGAGACCTAGTCTCAATCAATCAATAATAAAAAAGCAAGCATAATTAAAAAATAAACAAAGCAAAGATTTTTACCTTACAATCTGAAAACAAAAACATTATTTAAAAATTCATAACTTTAGGTGCCTCGTTAGCGCAGTAGGTAGCGCGTCAGTCTCATAAAAATTCATAACTTTAGCATATTAATTGTCTAGCTTGCTATATTGAAGTGTTCTGATCACAGAGCCTTTATAATATCCCCACATTTCAAATATAAGTGATGATCTCCAACACTATAGTAATATTTCTGCTCCACAACTGCCAAAAAAAAGTGATTGTATATCACCAGAAAAATTCACTTCATTGAACTATTATGTTACAGTATTTTGTAGTATGTATTTTGATAAATATAAATCATGATCTTGGGTTTGGCAATGGCTTCTTAAATATAACACCAAAAGCATAAGCAACAAAAGAAAAAATACATAAATTTCATCAGATATCAAGTGCATGAAAAAGATAGTATCAAGAGAGTAAACAGACCACTCAATGAATGGAAGAACATATTTGCAAATCATATATCTAATCAGGGTTTAGTTTGAGAATCTATTTTTTTAAAACTTTTATAACTCAACAATAAAAAGTTAAGCAAATTTTTAAATGGGCAAAAGACTTAAATAGACATTGCTCCAAAGGAAAACAAACAAAAAAAATGAACCATGAAAAAAAAAATACTCTACATCATTAGTCATTAGGGAAATGCAAATAAAAACCAATGATGCATAATTTCACACCCACTAGGAGGGCCACACACCACCATCACCAAACAAGCAAAAACAAAAAACCCTGAAAGTAACAACTGTTAGCAAGGTTTGGAAGAAATTAGATCCCTATACATTGCTGATGGGAATGTATAATGGTATAGTAGTCACTACACAAAACTGTGGTAGGTCTTCAACAAGTTAAACATAGAATTACTGTATGATCCAGCAAGTCCACTCCCAGGTACATACCTGAAAGTACTGAAAACAGATGTTCAAACAAAAAATTATGAACATGGAAAGTCATTCAACATTTTCACAAAAGCCAAAAGGTGGAAATATCTCATATATCCACAAAGTGATGAATACACAAAAAAATGTAGTCATATCAAAAACACAGACAACAAGTGCTGGTATGGATGTGGATAGAAAGGAACACTTTTACACTGTTGGTGGAAATATAAACTGGTTCAACCACTATAGAAAGCTGTGTGGAGGATCCTCAAACTACTGAAAATGGAAATATCATTCAATCCAGCAATCCCACTTCTAGGAATCTACCCAAAGGATACAAAAACACGAATTCAAAAAGACAACTGTACTCAGATCTTTACTGCATCATTATTTACAAAATCCAGGATACGGAAACAACCCAAATGCCCTAAAATAGACAAATGGGTCAGAAAGTTGTGGTATATGTACACAATGGAATATTATTCAACAATCAAAAAAGACAAATTTGATGTATTTGTGATAACATGGATGGACCATGTTAGTGGAAATAAGCCAGAAAGATAAAGAGAAATAATGGATGACCTCACCTATATGCAGGATATAGAAAAAACAAACAAACAAAAGGACAAGGAAATTTTAAAACTGTCAGCAGAACTGAAGCATAGAGCAAGAGAGGGGGAAGGACTAAAATCAGGGGAAGGATGGGCACAAGAGATTAAGATGGTGATTCATGGGTGACAAAGTAGTTGGAGAACCTTGGGGCAGACAATTTATATATATACATGTGCAATCAATTTTAAAAAGTAATTAAAATTTAAAAAGTATTATATCCACACAACAGATTACTCAGCCATAAAAAATACACGAAGCAATGATACATGCTACAACATGAATCACAGAAGCATACAAAGTTAAAAAAGTCAGGCACAAAGGTCACATATTGTAGATTCCATTTATATGATATACCCAGAATAGACAAATCTATAAAACAGCAGATTTGTAGTTGCCAAATTGGATGGTTATGGGGAATGATTGTTTAATGTGCACAGGATACCATTTTGGTGTAATAAAAAATGTTTTGGAAGTAGACATGCAACAACATGAAGGTGTTTAATGCCACTGAATCATATACTTTAAAATGCTGAATTCTGTTATGTAAATTTTATCCTAACAGTTACCAGGCTAAAACACAAAAAGCAATGTATTTAATTTCTACTTGTTTTAAGTTTGTGAAAAAAAAAACTCTATATTCCTAGAAGAAAGGGCATTAAAGATTCACTTCTGCAGTAAGTTAACCTCAACATTTTCCAAATATCTCATGACACATTCTATTCAAACATTTAAAAATGGCATCAAGTTCTCCTTTTGAAGGTTTGGGAATTTCTGAATGAATGCTTTTATAGATGTCCTTTATAGTCATAAAAAACATTCTAACAGTGCCATAAATTTTGTATTTCAAACAATGAAGAAAAAAACAACAGCCCTTTAAAATAATGCTGGATTTTAGCCAAGAGACATAATCAAGTTTATCAGCAAACAGAGCCAGTTCACTTATATTAAGAAGAGAGACTGAGAAGGGCTTTTTCTTACATGCAGCTCCTCCTCATCATAAACATATATGCAAAAATATATATATATGCAAAAACTTAGACTTTGTTAACTACTTTTTAATTAATTTTCTAACTACACATATAACAGTTTTCATGTCTTTCACTTTTGACTACTTTTGCTCATCGCAACCATTAGCATTATCATTTACTGGCCAAACAGAAAAACTCAGCGAGAGAAAAATCATCTCCTTTATGGGAAAAAGTTAAAGTCTGCATTCAGAAATTTAATTCCTAAAACACTATGGAATAATACTTGCATCACCAGCCATAGACTTAAAATTCAAGGAAACTACCATAATGTAGGAGGGTAAATCTTATTTTTCCAAGCATTATTTTCTCTCTCAGATACAAAGAGGAAAATAAAAATATGAACAAGGTATGACAGAAACACTAAAGAGGGGTACCTACCAAAATTTGGTGGAGGATGCTAGGAAAAGATAAAAGGGGAACAGAAATTGCTTTGAGAAATAGCAAAGGTGAGTCTGAAAAGAATGTTGTTTCCCTTCTTAAGAGATTCAAGGGCCCTTAACTCTGCAGAGTAGTAGTCCTTTCACCCCAGCCTCAGTTTTAAGATTTCATCAGTCCTATCTCATTCCTCTCCCCAAATAATCAATGCTTGGTGCAACATTTCCAGGCTTTTATATACTTTTTTTTTTTTGAGACTAGGTCTCGCTATTTTTGCCTGTGGAACCACCGGCTCACATTGCCCGGGGTACCAGACTCAAGCAATCCCCAGCCTCAGCTTCCCAGGTAGCTGGGATGACAGGTGCACGCCACCACGCCCAGCTATATATTTTTGGAGCTAGGTCTCGCTACGTGCCCCAGGCTGGACTCGAACCACTATCCCTGGCCCCAGCTGCGCCTTCCTAGGCTGCCGCTTGCAGGCATGTGCCACCATGCCTGGCAGTTTTTATATACTTTCACTCTAGCACTTAATATACTAAATATCCATCTTAATCTAAGAAAACAGGGACAGACTATTAACTTTTGTATTCAAACTCTGAGTAACCAAAACAAAGACCATAGTCTTTCCAACATCAAAGCCAAATTTAAAAAAAGGGCATGGGAATGTTCTCAAATGTGCAACATTTCCCAGATAAAATGCATACATGTAGATAACATTTGTAAAAATAACAACAAATTTAAAATTCATAAACTATTAATCCTGACCCAGAAAAGAATGAGATCATCTCAAGACATCCTTACCAAATATAATATATTCAGGTAACAAAATGTCCAAGCAGTCCACTGTAACTTAAACTCATACCAGAAAACAAGTGCTAATTTTCAAAGTAAATGTAGAATGATTTTAAAAAATGTATAATCATTTTAGCATTCAAAATCAGCATTAGGCCGGGCATGGTGGCTCGTGCCTGTAAGCTTTAGCCTATGAAGCGGCAGGGGCTAGGGATCGTGGGGAGTCCCGCCTGGGTCCCGTAGGGAGACCTAGTTCCAAAAAATGGCTGGGCATGGTGGCGCGCGCCTGTCATCCCAGCTACCTGGGAAGCTGAGGCTGGGGATTGCTTGAGTATGTGGTACCCCGGGCAACGCGAGCCTGCGGTTCCACAGGCAAAAATAGCGAGACCTAGTCTCAAAAAAAAAAAAAAAAAATCAGCATTAGTGCATCTGAACTACCCTTTAATTCAAGGTATCTTTCCTATGAATTGTTGATCTTGAACAATTTTTAAACTCATAAAATTAAAGAATAGCTACATCTGTTCTTCAAATGTTGGTATTACAATTTGGTATTACAATTGGTAAAACAATTTGTATTGTCTTAGTATTACAATTTGTAAAAGATGAAAGCGGGGAACAATATCTCCCTAAATTGGATGCAAGCACTACTATAAGTAAGATTTTCATAACTTAAAAGCTATTTATTTTAAAAATTGCTTCAGTTTAACTCTTAAGAAGAAATGACCGTAACACTTGCATCTGTTTTGAAGGTTCAATTTCACCTTAGCAAGGTCTATCAACTCCCATGATATGGAGATACACTCACGTGCAAGATTTCCACCTACGCACTACTATGCAAATGTTTCACACATAACTAATCAGACACAACCGTTTTCAGTACAGTGAAGTCACCATCACTTTTATTTTAATGCCATCATACTATCTTCTCCCCATCCCCAACCTGTCAGTCACAAAACACACTACCCATTCCCAAATAACCCTTTCAGTCTCTTTGAATCTAAGTATTTGCACACCTTTCAGCAATATTCCTCACATGATCCAGTACTACTGACCTTCACACATCAAGTGACTCTCAAAATTAAATCCAATTTTCCCCACCCCGATACCCACTGAAACTTAACTTCCCACACACGAAGTGATTATTCCCTTTAAGTAGTCTCAATCCCTTACATGGCTCTTTCCTTTGTCAACCATCTTCTGGCTCCCTGTGTATCCTCACCTTCCCATTCCAAGGAAGGAAGGAAGGAAGGGAGG